>ONZH01016184.1:0-115988 GCA_900303285.1 Rhinella marina
CTGTGTATGTGGGGGGGTGTGTATGTGGGGGGATCTCTCTGTGTATGTGGGGGGGATCTCTCTGTGTATATGGGGGGGATATCTCTGTGTATATGGGGGGATATCTTTGTACTATGGGGATACTCTGTGTATATGGGGTGTATATGGGGGGGATATCTCTGTGTATATGGGGGGATATCTCTGTGTATATGGGGGATATCTCTGTTATTATAGGGGGATATCTCTGATAGGGGGGATCTCGTGTATAGGGGGGGATTCTCTGTGTTATGGGGGGGATATCTCTGTGTATATGGGGGGGGATATCTCTGTGTATATGGGGGGGATATCTCTGTGTATATGGGGGGATATCTCTGTGTATATGGGGGGGGATATCTCTGTTATATGGGGGGGGATATCTGTGTGTATTATGGGGGGGATATCTCTGTGTATATGGGGGGGGGATCTCCCTGTGCATATGGGGGATATCTGTGTATATGGGGGATATCTATGTGTATATGGGGGGATATCTGTGTATATGGGGGGATATCTCTGTGTATATGGGGGGGAATCTCTGTGTATATGGGGGGATATCTCTGTGTATATGGGGGGGATATCTGTGTATATGGGGGGATATCTCTGTGTATATATGGGGGATATATCTGTGTATAGGGGGGATATCTCTCTGTGTATATGGGGGATCTCCCTGTGTATATGGGGGGGATATCTCTGTGTATATGGGGGGGATCTCTGTGTATATGGGGGGGGATATCTCTCTGTGTATATGGGGGGGATATCTCTGTGTATATGGGGGGATATCTGTGTATATGGGGGGGATATCTGTGTATATGGGGGATATCTCTGTGTATAGGGTGGGGATATCTCTCTGTGTATATGGGGGGGATTCCCTGTGTATATGGGGGATATCTCTGTGTATATGGATACTCTGTGTATAGGGGGGATATCTCTCTCCTCCCTGTGTATATGGGGGGTATCTCTGTGTATACGGGGGGATCTCCCTGTGTATACGGGGGGATCTCCCTGTGTATACGGGGCTCCTGTGTATAATGGGAGGATCTCTCTGTGTATATGGGGGGGATATCTCTGTGTATATGGGGGGGATCTCCCTGTGCATATGGGGGGGGATATCTCTGTGTATATGGGGGGGATATCTCTGTGTATTTGGGGGGGGATATCTCTGTGTATATGGGGGGGATGTCTCTGTGTATATGGGGGGGATGTCTCTGTGTATATTGGGGGGGATCTCCCTGTGTATACGGGGGATCTCTCTGTGTATATGGGGATATCTCTGTATATGGGGATCTCTGTGTATTTGGGGTTGAAGGTATTTTTCAGGCCTTTCTCTCTTCTACAGAAAAACGGCTTTGAACAGTTTTGCATTAATTTTGTGAATGAGAAGCTTCAGCAGATCTTCATTGAGCTGACCCTGAAGGCGGAGCAGGTGAGGCATCTGTCCGGGGGTCTGTCTACCCCTCGTGGTGGTCCTGCTAACGCGCCCCTCTTCTCTTCCAGGAGGAGTATGTGCAGGAGGGGATCCGCTGGAATCCTATTGAGTACTTTAACAACAAGATTGTGTGTGACCTGATTGAGAATAAAGTGGTGAGTGCGGCCGTGCCTGCTGCTGCCCTCCTGCTGAGGGTGACCCCGCAGATTTCCACTCGTCTCCAGCCGGTGTAGCGTCCATCTTGTCTCTGTCTTTCCACAGAGTCCTCCAGGAATTATGAGCGTATTGGACGATGTCTGTGCCACGATGCACGCAAAGGGTGAGGGCGCTGACCAGACGCTACTGCAGAAGCTCCAGGCGGCCATTGGCAGCCACGAGCACTTCAACAGCTGGAATAAAGGATTTATCATCCACCACTATGCCGGGAAGGTGAGGACGTGTGCGGCCGGCACATACAGCCAGGGGCAGAGCGCGAAATGGTGGAGCCACAGACACATTCTGGTGGAGGAATACACTGCAAGATTGGCGGGTCGTATGGAGGCGGGTCGTATGGGCGGAGAGGGTCGTAGGCGGGAGGATATTCTGATCCAATTAACCCTGTGTTATCCCCATCCAGGTCTCGTACACAGCTGAGGGATTCTGCGAGCGGAACAGGGACGTTTTATTCACCGACCTTATAGAACTGATGCAGAGCAGTGAGATGTGAGTCTGTCCGTTACCGGCCCGCACTGACCACAGGCGCTGGATCTGCCCGTCCTGCAGCTCGGGTGGCGAGTCCTGGCGGAGTGCGGTGACAGCAGTTATCACCAGTAATCTGAAGCTGACGATTTTGTCTTGTGTCATTCAGACCATTTATCAGAGATCGCTTCCCGGAGAATCTCAACGCAGATAAGAAAGGACGTCCGAGCACAGCCAGCAGCAAGATCAAGGTGATTGACCCTCCTGTGTGTGCCGTATCCCTACCATCAGTGTCTGGATCTCTCTGTAAGGGTCTGGATCTCTCTGTAAGGTTCCGGGTTTCTGGGTTTGGGGTCTCTCTGTAAGGTTCAGGGTTTCTGTGTCGGACCTCTCGGTAAGGTTCAGTGTTTCTGTGGTCAGGTCTGGATCTCTCAGTAAGGTTCCGGGTTTCTGGGTCGGGATCTCTCCGTAAGGTTCCAGGTTTCTGGGTCGGGATCTCTCGGTAAGCTTCCGGGTTTCTGTGTCAGGATTCTCGGTAAGGTTCGGTTTCTTGGTCGGGTCTTCGTAAGGTTCGGGTGTCTGTGTAGTTCTCTGTAAGGTTCGGTTTTGGTCGGGATCTCTCGGTAAGGCTTCCGGTTTCTGGTCGATCTCTCGGTAAGGTTCCGGGTTTCTGTGTCGGGATCTCTCGGTAAGGTTTTCCGGGTCTGGGTCGGGATCTCTCGTAAGGTTCCGGTTTCTGGTTGGGATCTCTCGTAAGGTTCAGGGTTTCTGTGTCGGGATCTCTCGGTAAGTCCGGTTCCGGGTCTCTCTAAGGTCGGGTTTCTGTGTCATCTCTCGGATTCTCGGTCGGGAGGTTTCCGTTCCGGGAGGGTGGTTCGGGTGGGTCGGATCTCTGTAATTTCAGGTTCTGTATCGGGGTCTCTCGGTAAGGTTCCAGGTTTCTGGGTCGGATTCTTGGTATGGTTCCAGGTTTCTGTGTCGGGATCTCCTCGGTTGGTTTCCAGGTTTCTGTGTCGGGATCTCTCGGTAAGGTTCTTATGTTCTGGGTCTCTCGGAGGTATGGTTCGGTTCTGGGTCGGGATCCTCTCGGTAAGGTTCCAGGTTTCTGGGTTCGGATCTCTCGGTAAGGTCCAGGTTTCTGGGTCGGGATCTCTCGGTATGGTCCAGGTTCTGGTTTCTCTCGGTGTCCAGGTTTTTATCTCTCGTAAGGTCCAGGTTTCTGGGGTCGGGATCTCTCGGTAAGGTTCCAGGTTTTTGGGTCGGGATCTCTCGGTAAGGTTCCCGGTGGGTCGGGATCTCTCGGTATGGTGGTTTCTGGTTGGATCTCTCGGTAAGGTCCAGGTTTCAGGTAATTCGGTTCTCGTAGGTTTCCGGTTTTGGGTCGGGATCTCTCGGTAAGGTCCGGTTCTGGTCGGGATCTCTCGGTAAGGTTTCGGTTTTTGGTCGGGATCTCTCGTTAAGGTCGGTTTGGGTCGGGATCTCTCGGTAAGGTTCCCGGTTTCTGGGTCGGGATTCTCTCGGTATCTCTCGGTTCCCGGTTTTCTGTGTCGGGATCTCTCGTAGGTCAGGTTTCTGGGTCGGATCTCTCGGTAAGGTCCAGGTTTCTGGGTTGGGTCTCTCGGTAAGGTCCAGTTTCTGGGTCGGGATCTCTCGTGTAAGGTCGGTTTTGGTCGGGATCTCTCGGTAAGGTTCCAGGTTTTTTGGGTCGGGATCTCTCGGTAAGGTTCCAGGTTTCCGTGTTGGATCTCTCGGTAAATCTCTCGGTTTCAGGGTTTCTGGGTCGGGATCTCTCGGTAAGGTTCCAGGTTTCTTTCTGGGTCGGGATCTCTCGGTAATTTTCTGCGTCGGGTCTCTCGGTAAGGTTCCAGTTTCTGGGTCGGATCTCTTGGTATGGAGGGTTCTGTGTCGGGGTAAGGTTTCTCGGTCTCTCGTAAGGGTCCTGGGTCGGGATCTCTCGGTTTGGTTTCCCGGGATCTCTCGGTAGGTTCCGGTTTGGGTCGGGAGGTCCGGTTTTGGGTCGGGATCTCTCGGTAAGGTTTGGGTCGGGATCTCTCGGTATGGTTCCAGGTTCTGTCTGTTCTGGATCTTTCGTAAGGTCGGGGATCTCTCGTAAGGTCCAGGTTTTTGGGTCGGAAAGGTTCGGTTTTTGGGTCGGGATCAGTAAGGTTCCGTTTCTGGGTGGTCGGCGTCGGATCTCTCTGTTCCGGTTCAGGTTTCTGTTCTCGTTCATCTGGGGTTCTTAAGTTCTTTCTGTGCTCTGGACTCTGCGGGTGGTGGTTCTTCGTTAAAGGTTTCCTTTCGTCCGGAAGGAAAGGTAATCTCTCGGTGGTCCGCATTCTGATGCTGTCAGTCTCTCGTAGGGGTTGGGTCGGGATCCCCGGACCTCGGTATGGTCCATCTCTCGGTATTCCGCTGCGGGATCTCGGTAAGGTCAGGTTTCGATCTCTCGGTACGTTTTGGTCGGGATCTTCTCGTAAGGGTTTTTGGGGCGGATCTCTCGGTAAGGTTCCCGGTTTTTCGCTTCTCGAAGGTCTGGGATCTCTCGGTAAGGTTCTAGGTTTCTGGCGGTCTCTCGGTATGGTTCCCGGTTTCTGTGTCGGATCTCTCGGTAAGTCCAGGTTTTGGTTGGGATCTCTCGTAAGGTCCAGGTTTCTGGTCGGATCTCTCGTAAGGTCCAGGTGGTTCGGTAAGGGGTTTTTTCGGGATCTCTCGGTGGTCGGTTTTTGGGTCGGATCTCTCGGTAAGGTTCCGGTTTCTGGGTTGGGATCTCTCGGTAAGGTTCCCGGTTTTTGGGTCAGGATCTCTCGGTAAGTTCTAGTTTCTGGGTCGGGATCTCTCGGTATGGTTCCAGGTTTCTGAAAGGTTCCAGTTTCTGCTGTCGAATCGTTCGGTAAGGTTCCGGTTTCTGGGTCGGGATCTCTCGGGAAGGTTCAGGGTTCTGTGTCGGGATCTCTCGGTAAGGTCCAGGTTTTTTGGGTCGGGATCTCTCGTAAGGTTCGGGTTTCTGGTTGGATCTCTCGTAAGGTTCCCAGTTTTTGGGTTCGGGATCTCTCGGTATGGTTCCAGGTTTCTGTGTCGGTTCTCCACGTAAGGTTCCAGGTTTCTTGTCGGGATCTCTCGTAAGGTTTCTGGGTCGGATCTCTCGGTAAGGTCCAGGTTCTTGTGTCGGATCTCCGTAAGGTCCAGGTTTTGAGGTCTCTCTCCGGTAAGTCCAGGTTTTTGGGTCGGGATCTCTCGGTATGGTTCCTGGTTTCTGTGTATGGATCTCTCGTAAGCTCCGGTAATGGTTTCTGGTAATCTTCGGTAAGGTTCCGGTTTCTGGGTCGGATCTCTCGGTAGGTAAGGTCCAGGTTTCTGTGTCGGGATCTTAAGGTCTAAGGTTCCAGGTCTCGGTAAGGTCCAGGTTTTGGGTCGGGATCTCTCGGTAAGGTGGTTCCGGGATCTCTCGCTTCTGCTCTGGACAGTCTTGTGACTCTTGTATTTTCTCTTTCCTAAGAAACAAGCCAATGATCTGGTGCAGACGCTGATGAAGTGCACCCCCCACTACATCCGCTGCATCAAGCCCAACGAGACTAAGAAACCGCGCGACTGGGAGGACAGCAGGTAGGCTGAGAGGAAGGGGTTAATCGGCGGTGCCGTCCGTAAGTGATATTTGACCGTGCGTTGCTTCTTCCCCTCCAGAGTGAAGCATCAGGTAGAATATCTGGGTCTTCGAGAGAACATCCGTGTGCGACGCGCAGGATATGCGTACCGTAGAGTCTTCCGCAAGTTTCTTAACCGGTAAGTATGTTGTATGTATGGCTGACGTCTTCCCTGGTTCCAGAGGCTTCTTACCAGTATGTGTGCGTGTAGGTACGCCATACTGACACGGGAGACGTGGCCGGAATGGAGAGGAGACGAGAAGAAGGGGGTCCTCCACCTGCTGCAGGCGGTGAACATGGACGCTGACCAGTACCAATTGGGCAAAACCAAGGTGTTCATCAAAGCCCCAGAATCTGTAAGTCAGGCGAGGGCTATTCCATTGACATGGCGCCTGAAGGGGGTGTCACCGTTCCTCACGGTTTTCTCATGTACGTAGCTCTTCTTGTTGGAAGAAATGAGGGAGAGGAAATACGACAGCTTCGCACGCGTTATTCAGAAAGCCTGGCGTAAGCACACAGCAGTGCGCAAGTACATCCGCATGAGAGAGGAAGGTAGGTGATCGGGGGAGCGCCCTGGTGGGATCAGTGTGGTCACAGTCACTCACGATCTGCCACCCGTTCTGTCACCAGCGTCCACCATTGTCCTCAACAAGAAGGAAAGACGGAGGAACAGCATCAACAGGAACTTTGTGGGGGACTACATTGGCATGGACGGCCGGCCGGAGTTGCGCCAGTTTGTCGGACGCAGAGAACGGATTGATTTTGCTGACACGGTGGTGAAGTACGATCGACGCTTCAAGGTAAGGAACCTGTCGGGAACAATTCCTATCATCCTGCAGAAGCTCGGGAGATGATGATATCTATACTCCTAGACGCTGAAAAGAGACCTGGTGTTGACTCCCAAATTCCTGTATCTGATTGGCCGAGAAAAAGTGAAGCAAGGACCGGAGAAGGGCCAGATAAAGGAGGTCCTGAAGAGGAAGATAGAGCTGAAGGATATCCAGTCTGTATCGTTAAGGTAATTACCACGATGGAGCGATTGACGGGGGGGGATAAATGAGGATCAGGCAGGGGTGTGATAGCTGCTCTCTCCACAGTCCGCTGCAGGATGACTTCCTCATCATCCATGAGGCGCAGTATGACAGCGTCCTGGAGAGCATCTTCAAGACAGAGCTTCTCAGCCTTCTCTACAAGCGATATGAGGAGAGGATGCAGAAGAAGCTGCTGCTGAGGTTCAGCAACCAGTAAGTGGCCGTAGTCTCAGCGCGGAGAAGTCAACCCTGTCGATGGAGCCAGACTGAGATCTCTTCCCTCCTAGGCTGGAGTTTAAGGTGAAGAAAGAGGGGTGGACACCCTGGGGGGCTGCAGGGTCTCGACAGATCCAGTTCCAGAAAGGAATGGGTGACGTGGCATCCCTCAAGGTCTCTGGAAAGGCATTGGCGGTTAGCATCGGGCCCGGGTTACCCTCAGATTCTAGTAAGTAAAATCTGGATTCTTAAAGAAGAACTCCCGCAAAAAATGTTATTCCATGTCCTGCTAGAAATGTACATGATGTCATCTGTAGTGAATGTCATTTTCTTACCAAAGGCTGTCTTTGTCAGTTATATCTACCTGATATTTCTCATCTGTGTCATGTGACCAGCAATCAGACTCACCAGATAACACAGCATCTTATGTGTGGACAGGAAGTCTATTTCTCCATGTATTCCTATGGGAGCCTCACTCTGAGTCTCATAGGAATGAATAGAGAAGTAACTGGCTTCCTGTCCTGGGTCAGTTGGTCACATGACACAACTACAATTAGAAGAGGGGATACCTCACAAATACAGTCTCTGATGAGAAGATTGCATTCACTACAGATTATATCATGCACCTTTCTAACAGGTCAGAGAATAAAATTTTTGCGGGAGTTCTACTTTATATAAGTGCTGGGCATCAAGAATAACGGAAAGTGACACATTCCTGATTGTCTCCCTTCTGCAGGACCCACCCGGAAGGATAACCGAAAAAGCCAGTACCTTGGCGGTCAGAGGGGTGCCGGAGGCCGTGGTGAGTAGGATCTGTGTACACGGGACAGTCCTTCAGGTTCATCCATCACTGGGGGCGTCCTGTACATAAATGTCTTCTCTTTGGTCCCTAGGAGCACCAAGAGCCAACGGAGGCAGCAGGAACCCCCAACTCCGGCTGACACAAAGGATGTCCTTCACGTCACGACAGAGCAGCGTGGAGCAGCCAAGCTTACCAAGACAGGGAGCCAGTCCTAGGGCCAAAGCACCACCTGCCAAAATGGACCTGGGCTTCATGAATGTCCCTGATCAGGGAGTGGCAGGGTGAGAATGGCTGGAAGGGTCACGGGTGGAGGAGGGTGGGAGAGCAGATGGGTGGTCTCTGGCTAACGCTAAGCGAGTGGGAAAGGCCAGAATATGGAGTTCAATCAGTAGAGAACTGCTGGGGGTCCAGATGTGCTGTGACAGGGAGGTACGGACCCCAGGACGAGGTCACCAAGTGGTCATCCAGGATGGGGGAAATGGATCTTCCTTTTCTCATGTAACACGAGCGTTGTCTTCTAGAGTCCTCCGGAGACGTTCCAAGGAAGTGAAACCTGTCCCCGGAGGAGGGAGAGCAAAGCCAACGCCTAAACCCAAGCCCCAGCCTCAGCTCCCTCGCTGCCGCGCGCTTTATGCCTACGATGCCCAGGACACAGATGAGCTCAGCTTCAATGCCGAGGACGTCCTGGAGATTGTCCGAGAAGGTGTGTAAGTCACAACAGGGGCAAGCAAACTAAACCTGGCAGACATGTAGACCACGTCTCAGTATGGGCTGGTACCCCGGTGATTGGGTTATAGAATATCCATGAGCTCGATGGGGTGACGTTGGCCGGGTCCTCGGTGTCACCTCAGTCTGACTGATTCCATCTTGTCTTCCGCAGATCCGTCCGGCTGGTGGCAGGGCAGGATACGAGGCCGGGAAGGTCTGTTTCCAGGGAATTATGTGGAGAAGATCTGACCTTTGTGGCCACCTGGTGCTCGGCTTCTGGACTTAGTGGACAGAGTTTTTTTATACTGACGCCGGGGGTCTCCGGCCGCGCTTTTATCGCTCATTTTTTTTAAATTTGTGCTGAGAAAATTCTCCTATTTATGGAACTGGCAATAAATCTTCCCTCAGCAGAGTTACGTCCCGCTGGTCATCAGGTCACTGCGGCTGCACTGCTCTGAAGCAGGTACCGTTCATACGCGTTCTACCGTATCGCCAATGTGATAGTACATCTGAAGAGCGCCGCAAACATGGGAAGCCGGATTTATTTCTTCTATACGTGATTAGTGGAGCGTCATATAAAAAAAAACTGTAGTAGCCGTCCAGCGGGGGCCTGAGAATCTATATACAAGATGGAGGAGGAGAGGACGGGGGCTGGGTGTATAGAGGAGGAGGAGAGAGGACGGGGGGCCGGTGTATAGAGAGGAGGAGCGAGGGGGGCCGGGTTATAGAGGAGGAGGAGCGGGGGGCCGGGTGTATAGAGGAGGAGAGGGAGAGGACGGGGGGCCGGGTGTATAGAGGAGGAGGAGAGAGAGAGGAGGAGGAGGCGGGGCCGGGTGTATAGAGGAGGAGAGGACGGGGGGCCCGGCCGGGTGTATGAGAGGAGGACGGGGGTATAGAGGAGGAGGAGGAGAGGAGGAGGAGAGAGGGGGGGGCCGGGTGTATAGAGGAGGAGGGACGGGGGGCCGGGTGTATAGAGGAGGAGGAGAGGACGGGGGGCACGGGTGTATAGAGGAGGAGGAGAGGACGGGGGGCCGGGTGTATATAGAGGAGGAGGAGAGGGACGGGGGGCCGGGTGTATAGAGGAGGAGGAGAGGACGGGGGCCGGGTGTATAGAGGAGGAGGAGAGGACGGGGGGCCGGGTGTATAGAGGAGGAGAGGAGGACGGGGGGCCGGGGTGTATTAGAGGAGGAGGAGAGAGACGGGGGGCCGGGCGTATAGAGGAGGAGGAGAGGACGGGGGGCGGGTGTATAGAGGAGGAGAGGACGGGGGCCGGGTGTATAGAGGAGAGGAGGAGAGGACGGGGGGCCGGGTGTATAGAGGAGGAGGAGGAAGAGAGGAGTAGGGGGGGCCGGGTGTATAGAGGAGGAGGAGGGACGGGGGCGGGTGTATAGAGGAGGGAGGAGAGGATAGGAGGAGGAGGAGGGGGACGGGAGCGTATAGAGGAGGAAGGGAGGACGGGGCCGGGTGTATAGAGGGGAGGAGAGGACGGGGGCCGGGTGTATAGAGGAGGAGGAGAGGACGGGGGGCCGGGTGTATAAGAGGAGGAGAGGAGAGAGAGGACGGGGGCCGGGTGTATAGAGGAGGAGAGGACGGGGGGCCGGGTGTATAGAGGAGGAGGAGGACGGACGGGCCGGGTGTATAGAGGAGGAGGAGGAGGGACAGGGGGGCCGGGGTATAGAGAGGAGGAGAGAGGACGGGGGCCGGGTGTATATAGAGGAGGAGGAGGAGAGGACGGGGGGCCGGGTGTATAGAGGAGGAGGAGGAGAGACGGGGGCCGGGTTGTATAGAGGAGGAGAGGAGACGGACGGGGCCGGGTGTATAGAGGAGGAGGAGGAGAGGACGGGGGGCCGGGTGTATAGAGGAGGAGGAGGAGAGACGGGGGGCCGGGCGTATAGAGGAGGAGGAGAGGACGGGGGGCCGGGCGTATAAGGAGGAGGAGAGGACGGGGCCGGGTGTATAGAGGAGGAGGAGGAGAGGACGGGGGCCGGGTGTATAGAGGAGGAGGAGGAGAGGACGGGGGGCCGGGCGTATAGGAGGAGGAGGAGGAGAGGACGGGGTGCGCGGGTGTATAGGAGGAGGAGAGGACGGGGGCCGGGTGTATAGAGGAGGAGGAGGAGGGAGACGGGCGGGGGCCGGGTGTATAGAGGAGGAGGAGGACGGGGGCGGGGTGTATAGAGGAGGAGGAAGAGGACGGGGGCCGGGGTATAGAGGAGGAGGAGAGGACGGGGGCCGGGCGTATAGAGGAGAGAGAGGGGGGGGTATAGAGAGGAGAGGACGGGGGGCCGGGTGTATAGAGGAGGAGGAGAGGACGGAGGGCCGGGCGTATAGAGGAGGAGGAGAGGACGGGGGCCGGGCGTATAGAGGAGGAGAGGGGACGGGGGAGGGCGTATAGAGGAGGAGAGAGAGACGGGGGGGCCGGGCGTATAAGAGGAGGAGAACGGGGGCCGGGCGTATAGAGAGGGAGAGGACGGGGGCGGGCGTTATAGAGGAGGAGAGGACGGGGCCGTAGAGGAGGGGCCGGGCGTATAGAGGAGGAGGAGAGGACGGGGGCCGGGCGTATAGAGAGGAGGAAGGACGGGGCCGGGCGTATAGAGGAGGAGGAGAGGACGAGGGGCCGGGCGGTATAGAGGAGGAGGAGGAGGGACGGGGCCGGGCGTAATAGAGGAGGAGGAGAGGACGGGGGCCGGGGCGTATAAGGAGGAGAGAGAGAGACGGGGTAGAGGAGGAGGGAGGGGGCCGGGTGTATAGAGAGGAGGAGGAGGACGGGGGGCCGGGTGTATAGAGGAGGAGGAGGAGGAGAGGACGGGGCCGGGTTAAGAGGAGGAGAGGAAACGGGGCCGTATAGAGGAGGAGAGAGGACGGGGGAGGGCGTATAGAGGAGGAGGAAGAGACGGGGCCGGGCGTATATAGGAGGAGAAGAGGAGGAGGGGTCCGGGATATAGAGGAGGAGAGAGACGGGGGCCGGGTTTATAGAGGAGGGAGGAGAGGATAGGGGGGAGCCGGTGTATTAAGAGGAGGAGGAGAGGATAGGGGGGGCAAGTGTATAGACGGCAAAATTTTGCTTTCCTCTAGTCCGTAGGCATCACAGAATGGGATATTCTGTCCCCAGTCTCCATACTAGGACCAGCCCACCTAGAATACTAAACCACAAGAATTAGCATATTCAATTTGCATAATTAATTCACCCCTATAAAATCTCCTCCTCCCTGACAACAAGTGTGTAATAAATATTGACGAATTGCTGCAAAACACACATTTATTGGGAGGGATATAGCTGTGCTGCCTGTCGACTCGGGGAAAGCAAAATTACAGGTAAGAACAAATTTAAGCTTTCCTCCTCGTCCTACGGCAGAACAGAATGGGATCTGAATAGCTCAAATAAATAAGTAAAAAAAAAGGGGGATAGTTAGAATTGCAAAAAAGCCAAAAGCTGCCTCCCTTGAAGCCTCGATGTCCAACCTATGATGGTTTATGAAGGTAGAAGGCGTAGACCACGAAGCTGCTGTGCAAATAACCTGCAAAGACACTTGAGCCCTTTCCACCCAAGAGGTGGAGTCTGCACGAGTGGAATGGGCCCGTACCGGAAAAGGAGGTGACAATCCATCTGCTGAAATAGTGTCCTTCACCCACGTGGCCAGGGTTCCTCAAGTCCTTGGTTCGATACAGGTAAATTTCAATGGCCGTCTTGACATCTCAAGAATGCAACTCCTTTTGTTGTTTGTCCTGAGGGTTAGGAAAGAATGGCGGGTAGAAATGACTCCTTGTAATTTGACGGAGGGGAACCTTTAGGCGAAAAAGTAGGAATTGTACGCAAGGCGATACCATCAGGCCAAACTCTCCGATAAGGATATCGTGAGGATAACGCTTGTACTTCTCCTAGTGATCATCACTAAGAAGAGAACTTTCCGAGATAACCGCTTGAAGTCCACCTCCTCTAGAGGCTCAAAAGGAGAATGAATCAAACTCTTCAAGACTAAGCCCCAGGCAGGTAAAGGTTGCTTCATTTCAGGTTTTATTCTCTTGATTATCAAGGGGTGATTGAACAATTTACCATCCGCCATTGCACTGATTGCAGACACATGCACTTGTAAGGTACCGTATTTTTTGCTTTATAAGACGTACATTTTTCCCCCCAAAAGTAGGGCTTTTCTGAGGTCTGATGGGGGCACAGTGGGCTGATCTGAGGTCTGATGGGGGCAGAGGGGGCTGATCTGAGGTCTGATGGGGTCAGAGGGGGCTATCTTGAGGTCTGATGGGGCAGAGGGGGCTGATCTGAGGTCTGTGGGGTCAGAGGGGGCTGATCTGAGGTCTGATGGGGTCAGAGGGGGCTGGTCTGATGGAGGCAGAGGGGGCTGATCTGAGGTCTGATGGGGGCACAGTGGGCTGACATGGGGCACATTGGGCTGATCTGAGGTCTGATGGGGGCACAGTGGGCTGATCTGAGGTCTGATGGGGGCAGAGGGGGCTGATCTGAGGTCTTGATGGGGCACAGTGGGCTGACATGGGGGCACATTGGGCTGATCTGAGGTCTGATGGGGGCACAGTGGGCTGATCTGAGGTCTGATGGGGCAGAGGGGGCTGTTCTGAGGTCTGATGGGGGCAGAGTGGGCTGACATGGGGCACATTGGGCTGATCTGAGGTCTGATGGGGGCACAGTGGGCTGATCTTGAGGGTCTGATGGGGGCAGAGGGGGCTGTTCTGAGGTCTGATGGGGCAGAGGGGGCTGTTCTGAGGTCTGATGGGGGCAGAGGGGGCTGACATGGGGCACATTGGGCTGATCTGAGGTCTGATGGGGGCAGAGGGGCTGACATGGGGGCACGGTGGGCTGATCTGAGGTCTGATGGGGCACATTGGGCTGATCTGAGGTCTGATGGGGGCAGAGGGGGCTGTTCTGAGGTCTGATGGGGGCAGAGGGGGCTGACATGGGGGCACATTGGGCTGATCTGAGGTCTGATGGGGCAGAGGGGCTGACATGGGGGCATTGGTGGGCTGGTCTGCATTGGGGTCTGAGAGGCGGCTGATCTTGAGGTCTGATGGGGGCAGAGGCGGCTGATCTGATGTCTGAGGGGGCTGGTCTGATGGAGGCAGAGGGGCTGATCTGAGGTCTGAGGGGGGCACAGTGGGCTGACATGGGGGCACAGTGGGCTGATCTGAGGTCTGATGGGGGTTGAGTGGGCAGATCTGGGGATTTGGAACCCTTGTTGCAGGAACACATGGAAAGTTGGCACATCAGTAATTGTTTGGGACGTCTCCGCCATCCAACAGATCAACTTTTTCCACAGACGTGAATAAAAGAAAGAGATTAGCGTGGGCTGGGCAGATGCACACACATCTGCAATGTCAGAGAGGAGGAGATTTGATAGAGGTGAATTAATTATGCTAATTGGATATGCTAATTCTTGTGGATTAGTATTCTAGGTGGGCTGGTCCGAGTACGGAGGGTGGGGACAGAATATCCCATTGGCACCACTGCTGCTTCTTCTTCATGCTTTGTTGGGTGGCAGTGAACGCCAGGCTCAGCTGTGTCGTCTTTCGTACAGCCAGGTGCCCTCCCCTGCCCATGATGTTAGGGGTACAGGATGTGACACTTGGGGTACAGGAGGCAACTGCTTGTAGCTGGACGCACTGGTAATCTGCTGAAATCCTCTGCTCAGAAAATGTCTGCACGCTGGCGACTGCAAAGTGGCCGTAGCTGAAAATCAGACAGGCCTCATGGAGACAACGCTATCCGTTTGGCGGTCTGTCTGACGTGCGCTTTTCTTTGCGGACCCATTGACTTCAGCTGTGGTCTGCATTTTGCGGCCAAATATAGAATGTGATCTATAATTTGCAGACCGCAAAATGGATACGGTTATGTGAATGTGGTCTAAAGGCTTAGACCTTCATTTCAGGGGTAGGTCTATAGGGGGCGCTGGGTCTGGAAACTCCTAGGTCAGTATCTCTGCCTTTAGGTGTAAACGGATCACGTTAAATGTATCATACAGAATGTGGAAATACATGGGTGGTTTTCTTCCAGGAACAGCGCCTCTCCAGTACGTGGTTGTGTGTGGTATTGCAGCTCTGTTACACTAGCAGGGACTGAGTGTTAATACTGTACACACGCTGTTGACAGGTGATGCTGGGACTGGAAGAAAGTAGAAGCGCCGACACATCAGAGGAGGCCCCCAGTATCCTGGAAGAAAGCTGCCATGTTTCTTTTCCTCCTGGTAACCGATCTCTTCATCCCATCTGATAGAAGTGAAGCTTCCCTTTAAGTACTCTGTGCTCAGTCCTCCACTTCTCCTCCCTCCGATCTGTCCTTCACACTCTCTCCCTCACGATCTGTCTCTCTCCAAGTCTCCTCTCCTCCCTCCGATCTGTCCTCCACCTCTCCTCTCTGCGCTCAGTCCTAGACTTCTCCCTCTGATCTGTCCTCCACCTCTCCTCTCCGATCTGTCCTCCTCACCTCCCTCCCTCCGATCTGTCCTCCACCTCTCCTCCCTCCGATCTGTCCTCCCCTCCACCTCTCCTCCCTCCGATCTGTCCTCCACCTCTCTCCTCTCCGATCTGTCCTCCACCTCTCCTCTCTGCGCTCAGTCCTAGACTCCTCCCTCCGATCTGTCCTCCACCTCTCCTCCTCCGATCTGTCCTCCACCTCTCCTCCCTCCGATCTGTCCTCCACCTCTCCTCCCTCCGATCTGTCCTCCACCTCTCCTCCCTCCGATCTGTCCTCCACCTCTCCTCCCTCCGATCTGTCCTCCACCTCTCCTCCCTCCGATCTGTCCTCCACCTCTCCTCCTCCGATCTGTCCTCCACCTCTCCTCCCTCCGATCTGTCCTCCACCTCTCCTCCCTCCGATCTGTCCTCCACCTCTCCTCCCTCCGATCTGTCCTCCACCTCTCCTCCCTCCGATCTGTCCTCCACCTCTCCTCCCTCCGATCTGTCCTATATGGCTACCACAACCCTTTCTTAGAGGTATGTGCTTTTCCAAAATGGCCAGTGCACCTCTTCCTGTAGCAGGATACACACAATGATGCCCCGCTTACCTATCCATAGCAACGCCACCTTCAGGGACGGCTGGAGCACCAGCGTTTGCCCATTTACAGTGCCCTCAGTCTGTGCTCCAGCAGTAGGGGGAGCACTGCACAGAAATCTCCATGTATAGAGAACCCCAGACAATCCAGACGCACACACAGCACTGCTACATATACAGGGGGGGCCATTCCTATGGATGCACCTAAATACAATGGGAATGGTTGGTGATATTAACTTCCTGTTTGTGGCACATTAGTATATGGGAGGGCGGAAACTTTTCAAGATGGGTAGTGACCATGGCGGCCATTTTGAAGTCGGCCATTTTGAATCCAACTTTAGTTTTTTCAATGGGAAGAGGGTCATGTGACATCAAACTTATTGAGAATTTCACAAGAAAAACAATGGTGTGCTTGGTTTTAACGTAACTTTATTCTTTCACGAGTTATTTACACGTTTCTGACCACTTATAAGATGTGTTCAAAGTGCTGCCCATTGTGTTGGATTGTCCATGTCACCCTCTTCTCCCGCTCTTCACACACTGATAGCAACACCACAGAAGAAATGCTAGCACAGGCTTCCAGTATCTGCACATCTCGTATCTTCACAGCATAGACCCCAAAGATAAAAGTCTAAGGGGGTCAGATCGGGAGACCTTGGGGGCCATTCAACTGGCCCACGACAACCGATCCACTTTCCAGGAAACTGTTCATCTAGGAATGCACGGACCTGACACCCATAATGTGGTGGTCACCATCTGCTGGAGAAACTCAGGGAACATGCCAGCTTCAGGGCATAAAGAGGGAGAGACATCATCATGTAGTCATCTCAATAAGTTTGATGTGTCACATGACCCTCTTCCGTAAAAAAAAAAACACTAAAGTTGGATCCAAAATGGCCAACCTCAAAATGGCCGCCATGGTCACCACCATCTTGAAAAGTTTCCGCCCTCCCATATACTAATGTGCCACAAACAGGAAGTTAATATCACCAACCATTCCCATTGTATTTAGGTGCATCCATAGGAATGGCCCCCCCTGTAGATTTCTCTACACTTCCTGGTTCTGGCCCCTGGAGATGGCTGCACTGATCATACAGATGGATGTGGCCGGCCTCTCTCACTGAGCTGTATGGGCGCTCTGCCTGATCCTTCAGGAAACAGTAAGCGACTTTGTGTGTTGGTCATCCAACCACATGGTGGCAGTATTTCTGCTACAAGCTGGTGTGTATATATAGGTACTGCAGTCCTGGGGCTGTATACTCCTCTAGTGTTAACATGTGCTACAGCAAAGTTCTTATGGAGCTGGGGCTGTGTCATTGACTCTCCATAGACTACAATGTAAAATCACTGGAGAAGTGATAAGATGTCCGCATGTTAAAAACTTAAAGTGGGGAACGTTTTTTTTTAGAAATCTTATAAAATATAAGGAAACAAGTCAGTTTTATCTCATAGAGAACACTGTAAAAACAAAACCTATAAAACTATATAAATGTGATATCACTGTAATCGTACTGACCGGAGAATGAAGAGAACAGGTCAGTTTTTGTCACTAGCCTTGCTGGCTGGATGTAGTTCCGTTTAGCCAGCTTCAGAGTACTAACAAGTACTGGCGTGTGGAGTCTTACTAGCCCCCGAGTATTCACGAGAGCCCGCCGCAAGGCAGGTTGGATTTGCGCAGCCGGGGACTAGCAGGTCGCTTTGCCGTGCGGGAGCAGTGGTACAGCCGAAGACTGGATAGCCAGCAGGCTAGCTGAGACAAGGAAATCTGGAGACATGATCACAGGAACAGACACGAGAGCTAGAGTACGCTGGAATACCTGATACTCTGGCATCAGACAGGCGCACAGAGCTGCTTTAAGTAGGCCTCTGATAGGGATCAGGTGCAGGACTGATATCAGGTGTAAGCGCTGCAGTACCTGCTGCCAGCCCCTAGATGGAGCGAGAGTACAGTTACTGCAGATTCTGTGCTGGAATCACCGCATAGAAGCTTGTGGAGAAACAGACAGCAACGGCCGCGGGGAACAGTCCTGGTGACGGGACGAGTGTAGCGGCAAACTGCGCCCAGACAAGACACGGGGGTGAGTGAAGTGGCGCAGTGCGCCCAGGCGTGCCAGTTTTATCTCATAGGGAACAGTGTAAAAACAAAACCCATAAAACTATAGCAGAATTCAATGTTTCCCAGGGAGACAAGGAATAAAAGGTGAAAGCAAAAAATATGCCAAATCGCTCCACCCAGAAGGGGTTAACTACTTGTGGCTTGTGGCATGTAAAGTATCTACTTCTGTACGGTTTAGGGGGCATTCACATTACCGTTATTTTTCCTCATCTGTCAGGAAAACTGAAAAATACTGAAAAAACGGATCATCCATTGTAGACATTTCTGTCAGATATCCGTTATTTCAGATAAAAGTCCTGCATGCAGGATAATGGATATCTGATGGAAATGGCGCAGACTGATGCCAAATGTGCAGAACTGATGCACAGGATCCGTTTTTTTTTTAACAGTATTTTTTTTTCTTAATTTTTTTGTTCTTCTGACGGATGAGAAGAAGAGAAAAATAATGTTCTGTGACCTTTCCGTTACTGATATCATTTTTATATACGGTATATACTTACCTGTGTGATTTTGGTGTATACTTACCTGTAACGATCTATGCATTACTTACCTGTGTGATCAATACTTACTGTGCGAGCTATGTATTACTAAAGGCCCCTAGAGTTGAGTGTAGCGGCTTCAGATGCTTCCTCCAAAGTCGCTTGGTTCAAAACTTCGGAACAATACTGTACGGAGATTCGTCTCCGTACAGTATTAGAATGTATGGGCTCCAATGAGTTAGTTATCCACGAAGTCGCATCTGACTTTGTTCAATAACTTTGGTAATTGATCTTTACATATTTTTAAAACTTGAAAACGTTCCTTCCTGACAATCTCCTGCTCGTCAGTGGAGGAGACACATTTACATGCAGCGATCTCCTCCACAGTATAGGGAGCAGTGGTCACTAATGTCATCGCTGATTTCCGGCTGCAGCGCGCGTTTAGATCGTAAGCTCTGCTGCCATGAGATGAACGCACAAACGATCTTATTATCTGATGAAGGAGTGTTTCACTTTTTCACCTACAGATCATTGGTAACGAGGGTTCGCACGCTGTCTTGTTAGTGATTATCTGTCCGATGTTCGGGGCGAGCTCTGTATTACTTACCTGTAAGATTTTCTGTAGCATATATTTCATTTCAGCCTGGTAAAGGGCACTGGGCACAGGCTGTAAGTAAAGCACACGGGGGCGGTGGTTTCACTGCTATGATGTTTGATTCTTAATTTTCATCTGAGTGCAGTCTTTTTACTGAAGTCATCCCTTTGTGCCCTATCCCTTGTAACAGGGCTGTTTTACTTCTATTTTACTGATAAGGGGCGCTCCTCTCTTCCCTCCGATCGGTTGTCTCCTCCCTCTAATCGGTCCTCCTCCTCTCCTCCCTCTGATCGGTCCTCCTCCTCTCTTCCCTCCGATCGGTTGTCTCCTCCCTCTAATCGGTCCTCCTCCTCTCCTCCCTCCGATCGGTCCTCCTCCTCTCTTCCCTCCGATCGGTTGTCTCCTCCCTCTGATCGGTCCTCCTCCTCTCTTCCCTCCGATCGGTTGTCTCCTCCCTCTGATCGGTCCTCCTCCTCTCTTCCCTCCGATCGGTTGTCTCCTCCCTCTAATCGGGTCCTCCTCCTCTCTTCCCTCCGATCGGTTGTCTCCTCCCTCTAATCGGTCCTCCTCCTCTCTTCCCTCCGATCGGTCGTCCTCCTCCTCTCTTCCCTCCGATCGGTTGTCTCCTCCCTCCGATCGGTCCTCCTCCTCTCTTCCCTCCGATCGGTTGTCTCCTCCCTCTGATCGGTTGTCTCCTCCCTCTGATCGGTCCTCCTCTCTTCCCTCCGATCGGTCCTCTTCCTCTCTTCCCTCCGCTCGGTCCTCCTCCTCTTCTCTTCCCTCCGATCGGTTGTCTCCTCTCTTCCCTCCGATCGGTTGTCTCCTCCCTCCGATCGGTCCTCAGCTCCTCCTCTCCTCCCTCCGATCGGGTCGTCTCCTCCCTCTGATCGGTCCTCAGCTCCTCCCTCTGATCGGTCCTCAGCTCCTCCCTCTGATCGGTCGTCTCCTCCCTCTGATCGGTCCAAACCCCGCCCATGTGGCAGCCATTTTGAATAATTACATCTTCAACCAATAGAAATTGACCTCATTTGCATAATTACCCATAATGCATTGCAAAATGTCTCCCTAAGTTAAATGAATGTTGGAAAGAATAAATTAAATAGGCTGTTATTACTTAAAAAATACCATTTTAAAGTGGGCGGAGCCTATCCAGGCTACAGGGCTGCGGTGTAGATCTAGATAATTTTATTTTCATACTTCATTTTATTGTATTTTCAACTTGGTCTTATTCCCACTGGTTAACCTGAAGCGTGTACCAGATAGCAAACAATACCCCATGGACAGGGCAGTGTGCACACTGGTAAGCCTCAGGCCTCCAGCAGTGGGCTGGTGTTCCCCATCAAAGACTGGGGAGTGCACTGTTCACATGGGTCAGCCACTAGATGCCGCCACACAGCAGTTCATCAGGCTTCACCCAGTGAGCAGTGCTTCCAGCCCACATGGACCCACGAGCACATAATGCACTCTATACATTAGACCAGCTCCACACAGGGGGTAACTTCACTGCAATGCTCATTAAACCTAAGGAGAGGAGCATTTCAGGCAGTGCACTATGGGTAATTTATGCAAATTAAAGAGCTGATTGTATGCATATATTAAACTTATAGGAGGAGTCACACAAGAAGGAAGGTACATCACATTAGCTCCTCCCACCTCCATAAGTTATGGTAACAAGTTCTTTAGAAAAATACATCTTTAGTTTTACAGAGCGTGTGATTGGTCAGATCTAGACTGTGATACCATCCACAGCAAACCCAGCAGTCATCAATTATCTGCTAAAGAACCAGAAGTTTCAGCCATAAAACCCAGGAGCCTCCTTCAGTGAGACATCTATTACACTTATGGAGAGGAGAAGGCAGTGCACTATGGGGAATATGCAAATTAAATAGATGAAGGTGTGTCTAGTTTAGGGTTATAGAAGAGGAGGAGTCACCACGAGATTATTAATTTTTTAATTAAAGCCAAAGGTGAGAGCTTTCAACACCTGTGCAGCGTGCCACACAAAAACATGCACCAGGTCACGGTATCACAGGCCCTCGTGGAACCAGAAGGGGCCCATAAACCAACCCCTGTACCTCCAGGCCAGTAGGCACCCGCAAGAGCCTGGAACTAAGAGACCCCAGGTGTGGTCAAGTCCTAAATCAAGAGGGCCCAAAATAGGGCAGAAGGTTTTGCAGGGGCATGAGGAACCAATCAATTTGAAGAGGAGGAGTCAGAGAAGGAACATCACTAACCCCTCCCAGCACCTGTGTTATGGTTCCCGATTTACACAATGAGGGAGGAGCTAAGAAGAACATGACATCTCCTTACTCCTCCCACACTGAGCAGTCCACTATCATCAGGACAACACAGTAGGACCTTCCTCATCAAAAACAGGGGGCGCTGTGCAGTCTCTTCAATCTACTTAGGCCTCCACTTCCAAGAACTCGGGGACATCAAGACTAAAGAATGCTGTCCTCATGGTGCTACCTTCACTGCCATGTTCATGTACTTTAGGGAGATGAGACAGCAATGCATCATGGGAAACATGCAAATCAGATGGCTGGAGGCTTACATCTAAATGTAACTAAATAGAAGTCATAAAAGAAAGGAGGAGCATCATTAACAACTCCCCACATCCATGTTATTGTTTTGATCTACACAATGAGGGCGGAGCTAATAAGAATATGACTTCTCCTTACTCCTCCCACACTGAGCAGTACAGTACCATACAGTAATGATTTCTCAATCACAAACCCCTGTGGATATCATGAGTCCAGAAAATCATGTACATGTAAGTCACTGTCCAAACAGCGCTACCTTCACTGCCATATTCATGTTACTTAGGGAGAGGAAACAGCAATGCATTATGGGAAATATTCAAATTTTTGATTGAAAATAGCTTTATTGGCAATCAAATCGTCAATACAAGTCATACATTATACTGCGACGCAGCGCAGGCTGAACCACAGTACAACAAAATACTATACACAGAAAGAAAAACAGTTACGTATAGGTGTAGTGCACAGCGCAGGCACAGATCCTGTACTGAACACCACTCCCAGCACCACACTAACAAATTATATATATCACATGTCAATCAACAAGCATCAGACAAGTGATAATGGGTGAGGGGGGAGGAAGAGAAGGGGGAGGGGACGGGAAATCACATGCCCGAAGCTTTATTGAAAGACAGACACACCGGGGGGAGAGGGGTTTTAATCCTCTTCTTCGACGTCCGGACCGTCCATGATGGAATAGTCTCTGAACAGGCTGAGGACCAACCTGCGGCAGTCCTGGACGGACATCCTCTCCCAGTTCATCACTAGGCGTTTCCTAGCAAGCCACACAGCGTCCTTAAAACAGTTCATAAGGCGCCAGGCTTCCTGGATAGCCTCAACGCTATGGGTCCCATGGAATAGTCCATAAAGCACCGACGTGTGCTTCAGGCTGCTCCAGGGAATAATGTCTGTGAGTTCATTTTCCAGGGCGTCCAACAGGGCCATCCTCCCTGAATGGCCATCCATGCCAGGTCTTTGTGCCCGTTGGTTAACCTGCTAGAAGCCACGTTCTTCCAAACAGTCTCAGCGGTGGCAGCAGGGAGCCCTGGAATAGACTCCATTAAGTCCTTTGCTCGGATCAGCTTGTGGATAGTCTTTGGTTTCCACAAGTCGGGCTTCAGTCCCTCCAGCTGGTGTTCCCCTACAAACTTGAGAAGGTCCTGGTAGTACCAGGGGATATCCCAGTTGTAGGGGTAGGAGCTGTCCCACTTGTCCCAACCCAGCCGCCTCCAAAGAGGCAGGAGAAAGAACCGGGACATGGAGCGGCCCGCCGAGCCATCGTCCTTCGTTGTCAGAGTCCTTCGGACGCTGTCGCACACAAAGGCCGCCCTCAGCAGAGTGGGGATGTCCGGAACTCCTTTCCCACCCTTGCGGGGCTCTTTGTACATGACGGTCCGTTTTACTCTGTCCATTTTGGAGCCCCAGATGAAGCGGAAGACAGTCCTGGTGATCGCCTGCCTCACTGTGATGTGAGGAGGCCAGGCCTGCGCCGTGTACTGAAGAACCGGTAGGATCTCGTTCCGCAGCACAAGGGTCTTCCCTTCGATGGTAAGTTGTCTGAGGCTCCACAGTCTGATTTTCTGGTTGACCTTTGCCAATCGATCTTGCCAGGACTTCAGGGCTGCTCCTTCCTTCCCAAACCAGACTCCCAGGATCTTGATGAAGTCCGGCTGAATAGAAAAGGGGAAGGGAGCAGAGGAAGTCGGGGCCTCCTCTGTGAAAAGCATGGCTTCCGACTTCCCGCAGTTGACCTTTGCTCCCGAAGCTCTGCTGAATTCCTCGCAGGTCTGGGCGAGCGCTGTCACCGAACGCCTGTCGGCGCAGAAGACGGTCATGTCGTCCATGTACAGCGAGCACTTGATCATTCGTCGGTCTGGTCCTGGTACGGTGATCCCTCTGACCTCTGGATTTTGCCGGATAGACTCTGCGAACAGCTCTATAACACAAACAAAAAGAAGAGGTGAAAGAGGGCAGCCTTGTCTGACCCCAGAGAGAACCGGGAAGGGGTCAGTCTTCCAGCCGTTCACCAGCACCATGCTGAAAATGTCAAGGTACATAAGGTTAACATAGGAGCAGAACATTTCCCCCAGTCCGAACCTTCGCAGGACCTTGCCCATAAAGACGTGTGAAACTCGGTCAAAAGCCTTTTCCTGGTCAAGGCTGACCAGGGCCACGGACATACGGCGGGCTTTGACGTATTGCACGGTGTCTCTAATGAGGGCCAGGCTGTCTGCGATCCTGTGGCCAGGAATGCCACAGGTTTGGTCCGGGTGGATGATCTGTCCGATGACAGCCTTCAGCCGGTTGGCTAGTACCTTGCGAGGATCTTGTAGTCCACATTCAGAAGAGAGATGGGACGCCAGTTTTTAAGATCCCGTCTCTCCCCCTTCCGCTTATACAAGATCGTGATCATTCCCTCCCTCAACGACAGAGGCATTCTGCCCTCCACCATCATCTCCCTGTACAGCTCCAACAGGTCCGGGCCGATGAGGTCCCACAGCGCTACGTAGAGCTCTGCTGGGAGACCGTCACTGCCCGGGGTCCTGCCAGGCCTGAAGGATGTGGCGGCAGAGTGCAGCTCCTCCACCGTCAAGGGAGCGTCCGTAGCCGCCGCGCCTGCAGGATCAAGGCTGTTAGCGATACCTGACAGGAACATATCGGCGGCATCCGAGTCGGTGGTCTTCGGGGAGTAGAGGTTGCTGTAGTAGTCGCGGGCGACTCCCATCACTCCCTCCTTCCCCGTGGTGATGTTTCTGGTCTCGTCCCGCAGCTCAGTCAGGGGCGTGTGGCTGGCGTGGAGCTTCCTGAAAAAGAAAGAGTTACATTTCTCACCCTTCTCCAGGTGCTCTGCTTTGGAACGGAAGATGATGCGCCTGGATTCCTCCTCAAAGTGTCTTTTCAGGCCCTTCTTGGTCTCCTCCAGCTCATCCCTGACGTCCCAGCCACACTGGTGGAGGTCTTGCAAGGAACGCAGCTGTCTCTGCAGATTCCTGAAGTTCCTCTTCCGCTCACATGCTTGTTGGCGGCCTTTCGCCTGAAAGAAACTGCGAAACTTGCCTTTAGCATACTCCCACCATTCGGTAGCATTCGCAAACAGGCATTTGTCATTCCTCCACCCGATGTAGGCATTCCTCAGTTCCTCCATCACCTCCTCTCTTTGCAGCAGGGCGCAGTTAAGCTTCCTGGACCCTGGGCCGGGAGGAAAGCCGTCACCCAGGGTAGCCTACAGCCTAATGGCTCTGTGGTCAGAGAAGAAGCAGGGGACCATGGAATGCCCGAGGTGCTTCACCGCCCGAGACGTGAACACAAAGTCGATGCGAGACCTCTGTGAGCCATCGGGGCGGCTCCAACTGTAGTTGACGGAGCCAGCCCCCATGGAGCCCACAGCATCCCGCAAAGACGCCTGAGTCACCATCTCGATGAGCAGTTTTGAGGAAGAGTCCAAGTCGGTTCTTGCTGAGGTGCGCCCATCTTCTTCGATGGGGCAGTTGAAGTCTCCGCCCATCACTACTGCCCTAGTGGTGACAAGCTGGGTCCGAAGGAGTTGGAAAAGGTCCAAGCGCTCACTCCCGATCAGGGGGGCGTACACGTTGATGAGCCTAACCGGCTCCCCTGCCCACGAGCCATCTACGACAAGAAGTCTGCCGCAGACGAGCTCATGGACAGAATCAAGCGTGAAAGCGCTCCCCCCGATAAGGATAGCGACTCCTGCGGCGCCCATGCTGCCCCCACCAGACCAGTAGGAGGGTCCATGAGACCACTGCCTGGCCAGATGGTTGTAGGACCTAAAAGAAGGCAAAGCACATTCCTGCAGCATGTAGATGTCACATCCCTGTGAAGGTAAAAAGGTTAATTCAGTCTGCAGTCTAGACCTATCCCTGATGCTTCTCACATTGATGCTGAAGATGTTGAGCTTAGACATACTGTAAGAAAAAGGGGGTTAGCGCAAAACCGTACACCTTAGTTACCACTCCTGTCGGGCGGATCTTCGTCTGTGAGGACCTCCGGCTTCGGGAGTTGCCGCAGGCCTTCGTCCTCCGGTCGGTCGAGCAGGGCAGGCGCCCGGCGTTCCGGGAGTTCTTCGGACTCTGGTTCGGACACCAGTTCTACCACCTGCTGCTCCATCTCTTCCTGTTCTGGCAGCGGGTCTTCGATGACCTCCACCACCTTCTTCTTGGAGGACTCAGCGCTCGGGCTGTCCCTCCCTTTCCTCTTCCTCTGCAGGGTACCTGCGGGAAACTCCTCCAGGGAGAGGGGCACAACAGTGGTTGGAGGAGGGGTTAGCACTGCTGCGGGGGAGTGGGGAGGCTGGGTTGGGCAGGGAGCCGGAGAGAGGACCCCTGAGGCGGAGCTAGGGAACGTGAAGGTGGACGCCACAGTGGGGGTGGAGGGGGGACATCCACAGACCATGGAGAGCACAGTGGTCACCAGCAGAACCATAAATCTCAAAAAGACAAAAGCCAAGACCTAGGAGCCTCCTTCAGAGAGACATCTATTACACCTAAGGAGAGAAAGCAGTGCACTGTGGGAAATATGCAGATCTGAGACGGAACAGTCCATCTGGGGGGAGGTTAATCAGGTGCTTATTACATCTGCACTCCCAGTAACTTACTTTGTATTATGGAAATGAATGAGCAGTTGTCACAGCTCCGCCCCTTTCACTAACATCAGAATGGTGGAAAGTGCAGTTCTGTATGAATAATAACATACAACTTAAAGGGTTTCTGTCACCAGAAATAACCCTATTAAACCAAGTGTCATTTGCAATGAGCAAATGACACTTGATGCCAGTAATGTTACTATTATACTTCTCAGTAACGGCGTTTTGCTAAAAATAGCGATTTTATAATATGCTAATGACCTCCCCTAGGTGCAGTAGGCGTGAACCTGCACCTAGGAGAGGCCATAATAACGCCTCTTACCACGCCCCCGGTCGCGCTGATTGACAGGGCCGGGCAGCCAGCTCTTTCGGCTCCCGGCCCTGTACGAGCCCGAAATCCCGCGCCTGCGCAGTAATGAAGCCGGGACCCGGGCGGGCGCCGGCTCTCAATGCGCGCTGATCGCAATGCGCAGGCGCGGGATCAGCGCGCATTGAGAGCCGGCGCCCGCCCGGGTCCCGGCTTCATTACTGCGCAGGCGCGGGATTTCGGGCTCGTACAGGGCCGGGAGCCGAAAGAGCTGGCTGCCCGGCCCTGTCAATCAGCGCGACCGGGGGCGTGGTAAGAGGCGTTATTATGGCCTCTCCTAGGTGCAGGTTCACGCCTACTGCACCTAGGGGAGGTCATTAGCATATTATAAAATCGCTATTTTTAGCAAAACGCCGTTACTGAGAAGTATAATAGTAACATTACTGGCATCAAGTGTCATTTGCTCATTGCAAATGACACTTGGTTTAATAGGGTTATTTCTGGTGACAGAAACCCTTTAAGGCAAAAAGTATGTGCCCCCCCACCTTATCCTTGCTTACAGGCACACATACCACATCTCAGTATGGGCTGGCACCCTGGTGGTTGAGTTATAGAATATCCATGAACTCACTGGGGTGACGTAGGCCTTCACCCGCACTGTCTCCGGCCTTGGAGTCACCTCAGTCTTCTGCCAATCCATCCGGGTGGTGGCAAGATACGACGAAGGTCTGACCTCCTGTCACTGCATCGAACCTCAACATTGAAATGACAGCACCAAGAATGAAGAAATCACAGGATTGGCAGACATGTTAATTATATGCAAATGATAAAAAATGGAAACAAAATATTTAAAACATCTCAATTTATTCAGTAATGAGCGTGCCACGCCTTGGCTGCTATTAATGAGGTTATTTATGGTCGTCTCAGGAATGTTCTGCCTCTCTGACTGCACTTGGGCACACAAATCATCAAGATCCGCTGCTGGCAGTTCCCTCTGCATATGCCGGCCAGGGATGTCCCGGAGACGCTGCAGGGCCTGGTGACACACCTAGACCATGGAGCCTGGACTCCATTTCTCCAGTGACCAAATCAATGTGGCCCGAGCTATTTGTACCTGAAATGAAGACTAGCAGGGTCTGGCCACCTCACACCACAAACCAGTTCCCTTGTGAGGGCCTCTTCATGGCATTGGTGCGTGGTCTCCATTCTGCAGCAATCACTGCATCCAAGATAAATTTGGGACTCGTCCCTGAAGAGGAAGGCCCTCATAGCCTTCAGCTGGTTGGTGTGAGGTGTGATGGACGTCTGCTTGTGTTGTGCAGACGCAGTTTGCCACCCCAGGCTCGGGATGTGACCGTTTCACCTGCAGTACAGGGTCACTAGGCGCCATTCTTCCAATCAGAGGTTGTCCTCTCTGCTCCTCGTCCCATCATTCTAGTTCATCGTTCTTCTCCAACCACCAGGTTACACATCATCCAGCAGTGCCGACATCTCCGCCTCGGTGCGTAGTGATCTGCTGCTAAACCAAGGCCTCTCAGCTCAATGATAGTGTGACAAGTAGTGTAAACCCGCACGAGGATGAGCAGGAGGCATCGCACAATCATCAACCTCAATTTCTGAGGTTTCCAGTGGTTAAGAAAATGTTGCTTTCAATCTGTTTTTTATGCCCCTCCCACAAGCCACAGATTGGAGCTAGGTGCTGAAAATATCATCATCTGCAAAATTTAGCAAACACTTTACATAATCGTACAGTTTCTCCTTGTTGGTGTTGTGATCTAAATGTTGAGGAGGGTATATGGGTGGCTGGGCGTCTCCTGGGTGCATCCAGGGAGCCAGCCGTGCTTTTATCACACATTCACCCTGGAAACATGGGAAGCCGGCTTTATTTCTTGTACACGATTGGTTGAGCCTCATATAAAAAAAATTCATGTAGTAAAATCAAAATTGCAAACCACATTTACAATGGGACCCCCCCCCCAAGGAGGAGCCGTCGAGCAGGGGTGGGAGGATAGCGTCATCTACATGTCAGCCACCCGTGGTATGGAGCCCTGTGCCTGTCCTGAGGACACACCCCATACAACATGGCTCCATGGCTGACACAGCTGCGCCCCCCGCTGGGGAAGAGCAGAGATAAAATGGCTTCCTACAGCTCTCACAGAGAACATAGTGGAAGCAGCAGTCACAACATATAAATAAGACCCCCTCCCCCAGGGCAGAAGCGTAAAAAATGTCCCAAATCTACAGCAGCGACCCCGGAGCAGAAAAATAGACATATTTCTACTAAATGTAGTTACACATCTATAAGGACCGCCCCCGCGGAGCTAGGTTCAGTGGTCGGATGGTCAGGGTGGGCTCTGTGCTTGGCGGGATGCTTTGTGTCATGATATTAAGGCACTTCATGGGTTTTGTAACCGTTGCTCTGGCTCCAGGAGGAGACACCCCCGCTCCCTCAGTTGTCCGTTCCGCTGCTCTGCCGCTGCTTGATGAAGGCCATACCATGTGTGCGGAAGTGGGTGTTGAGGTTGAGCTTACTGTCGAAGCTTTTATTACAGACCTGGCAGGTGAGTCTGCCATCGGAGGACTCCTCCATCTTGTGGGTGGGCTCTGGCTCCTCCTCGGCTACGTCCTTCATCTTGTGTGTCATGAAGCGATGGCGGCTCAGGGAGCTCTGGGAGGTGAAGCACATCCCGCACTCTCGGCACTGGTGTGAGCTCTCGCTGGTGCAGTGTTGTGGGATGTGCTGCCGGAAGTCGGCCAGGCTGCCGGTTTTGTAGCCGCAGGCTCGGCACTGGAAGCTGCGCTTCGGCTTCTGCAGGGCGGGTTTGCTTTTCAAGGGCTCGTCGCTCCCCGAGTCGTCAGATGAAACTTTCCTTTTCTTCGAGGACACCTATGGGAGGGAGAGCAGAGGCTTGGTTTACATGGAAGGAACAGCACGGCACTAAGCGGCAGCCGGGGGAGAGGTGAGCGCAGGACTCGCATAGGTGAGTGTATAGGCTGCGTTAAGTGCCACCTCAATATCTGCGCAGCCCCCCCACCCCCAGTATGAAGAAACCTTCTCTCCCACCTGCGTATTTACTGCCGTTCGAGCACCAGACCTCCCTGGACTTCCGCGCCTGGGTCCGTCACTATTAATGCCGTGACCCACCTGAATGTGCCTTCTCCAGGATGAGGCGCTGCTGAAGGGTGGCTTCACCCTCCGCTGCGCAGTACCTGTGGGGCAGTACAGTCAGCCATGGCCAGAAACAGCTGAGCCGAAGGGTTAATGGGCTGCCACCCCACCTGCAGGGGTACACTCGCTGGTAAATCCCCTCGTGATTGACCTCGACGTGACGCCGCAGACTGGGCCGAGCAGAAGGCAGCGCTCACAAAGACGACACGGAACTTCTTCAACAGACACTGCAAAAAAGCAGAAGCGCCGGAGTCAGCATCCTAACCACGCCCCCCCCCCCCGAAATCACCCCCCAAACTACACAGCCCCTCTCCTCCTCTTATACTCACCCTGGCCCCTGTCACTCTCCTTCCTCCTTCTATACCACCCGGCCCCTGTCCTCTCCTCCTCCTCTATACACCCGACCCCGTCCTCTCCTCTCTATACACCCGGCCCCCCGTCCTCTCCTCCTCCTCTATACACCCGGCCCCCCGTCCTCTCCTCCTCCTCCTCTATACACCCGGCCCCCGTCCTCCCTGGCCCCCCGTCCTCTATACACCCGGCCCCTCCTCCTCCTATTATACACCGGCCCCCCGTCCTCTCCTCCTCTCCCCCTCTATACACCCGGCCCCCCGTCCTCCTCCTCCTCCTCCTCTATACACCCGGCCCCCGTCCTCTCCTCCTCCTCCTCTATACACCCGGCCCCCCGTCCTCTCCTCCTCCTACTATACACCCGGCCCCCGTCCTCTCCTCCTCCTCTATACACCCGGCCCCCGTCCTCTCCTCCTCCTCCTCTATACACCCGGCCCCCCGTCCTCTCCTCCTCCTCTATACACCCGGCCCCCCGTCCTCTCCTCCTCCTCTATACACCCGGCCCCCCGTCCTCTCCTCCTCCTCTATACACCCGGCCCCCCGTCCTCTCCTCCTCCTCTATACACCCGGCCCCCCCTGGCCCCCCGTCCTCCTCCTCCTCCTCCTCTCTCCTCATACACCCGGCCCCCCGTCCTCTCCTCCTCCTCTATACACCCGGCCCCCCGTATACCACCCCGGCCCTCCTCCTCCTCCTCTATACACCCGGCCCCCGTCCTCTCCTCCTCCTCTCTCCTCCTCTCTCCTCTATACACCCGGCCCCCCGTCCTCTCCTCCTCCTCTATACACCCGGCCCCCCGTCCTCTCCTCCTCCTCTATACACCCGGCCCCCGTCCTCTCCTCCTCCTCTATACACCCGGCCCCTCATACACCCGCCCCTCCTCTCTCCCTCCTCCTATACACCCGCCCGGCCCCCCGTCCTCTCCTCCTCTCTATACACCCGGCCCCCGTCCTCTCCTCCTCCTCTATACACCCGGCCCCCGTCCTCTCCTCCTCCTCCTCTATACACCCGGCCCCCCCGTCCTCTCCTCCTCCTCCTCTATACACCCGGCCCCCCGTCCTCTCCTCCTCCTCCCTCCTCCTCTATACACCCGGCCCCCTCCTCTCCTCTCCTCCTCCTCCTCTATACACCCGGCCCCCCGTCTCTCCTCCTCCTCCTCTATACACCCGGCCCCCCGTCCTCTCCTCCTCTATACACCCGGCCCCCCGTCCTCTCCTCCTCTATACACCCGGCCCCCGTCCTCTCCTCCGTTCTATACACCCGCCCCCCCGTCCTCTCCTCCGTCTATACACGTGGGACCCCCGATTCCTGACCTTTCCGTGCTCCTTCTTCATGTGCAGCACATACTCTTCTCTCTCGGGGAACCAGGCATGACAGATCCCACAGGTGCAGCAGTTGCTCCTTTGTCTGGGGGTCCCCGGCTTCTGCTGATCTTTAGTCTTGCTCTTCTTCTTCACGTCGGGGGAGCTCGGTGGATCTGAAGACGACGACTCCTCTACCTCGGCCTCAGGTTCAGGATCCGACTGCTTACTGACGGGAATCTCCATGGGCTCAGGCTTGGGGGTGAGAAGCTCCTGAGGCTGAGGGGGGTCCTCCTTCACCACACTGTTATGTGTCGTCTGTAAGACACCAGAAACATTGGAGCAGTCAGCTCCTCACACACAGGACACAGGAGCGGTCAGCCCCTCACACACAGGACACAGGAGCGGTCAGCCCCTCACACACAGGACACAGGAGCGGTCAGCCCCTCACACACAGGACACAGGAGCGGTCAGCCCCTCACACACAGGACACAGGAGCGGTCCAGCCCTCACACACAGGACACAGGAGCGGTCAGCCCCTCACACACAGGACACAGGAGCGGTCAGCTCCTCACACAACAGGACACAGGAGCGTCAGCTCCTCACACACAGGACACAGGAGCGGTCAGCCCCTCACACACAGGACACAGGAGCGGTCAGCCCCTCACACACAGGACAACAGGAGCGGTCAGCCCTCACACAGGACACAGGAGCGGTCAGCTCCTCACACACAGGACACAGGAGCGGTCAGCTCCTCACACACAGGACACAGGAGCGGTCAGCCCCTCACACAACAGGACACAGGAAGCGGTCAAGCTCCATCACACACAGGACACAAGGAGCGGTTCAGCCCCTCACACACACAGGACACAAGGAGCGGTCAAGCTCCTCACACACAGGACACAGGAGCGGTCAGCCCCTCACCACACAGGACACCGGGAGCGGTCAGCTCCTCACACCACAGGGACACCCCAGGAGCGTCAAGCCCCTCACAACACAGGACACAGCGAGCGAGTTCAGCTCCCTTCACATCACAGGACACAGGAGCGGTCAGCCCCTCACAACACAGGACTACAGGAGCGGTCATGCCCCTCACACACAGGACACCAGGAGCGGGTCAAGCCCCTCACACAGCAGGACACAGAGGAGCGGTCAGCCACCCTCACACACAGACACAGGAGTGGTCAGCCCCCACACACACGGACACAGGAGGCGGTCAGCCCCTCACACACAGGACACAGGAGCGGTCAGCTCCTCACACACAGGACACAGGAGCGGTCAGCCCCTCACACACAGGACACAGGAGCGGTCAGCTTCCTCACACACAGGACACAGGAGCGGTCAGCCCTCACACACAGACACAGGAGCGGGTCAGCTCCTCCACACACGGGACACAGGAGCGGTTCAGCCCCTCACACACAGGACACAGAGCGGTCAGCTCCTCACACACAGGACACAGGAGCGGTCAGCCCCTCACACACAGGACACAGGAGCGGTCAGCCCCTCACACACAGGACACAGGAGCGGTCAGCTCCTCACACACAGGACACAGGAGCGGTCAGCCCCTCACACACAGGACACAGGAGCGGGTCAGCCCCTCACACACAGGACACAGGAGCGGTCAGCCCCTCACACACAGGACACAGGAGCGGTCAGCTCCTCACACACAGGACACAGGAGCGGTCAGCTCCTCACACACAGGACACAGGAGCGGTCAGCCCCTCACACACAGGACACAGGAGCGGTCAGCCCCTTCACACACAGGACACAGGAGCGGTTCAGCTCCTCACACACAGGACACAGGAGCGGTCAGCCCCTCACACACAGGACACAGGAGCGGTCAGCCCCTCACACACAGGAACAGGAGCGGTCAGCTCCTCACACCACAGGACACAGGAGCGGTCAGCTTCCTACACACAGGACACAGAGCGGGTCAGCCCCTCACACACAGGACACAGGAGCGGTCAGCCCCTCACACACAGGACACAGGAGCGGTCAGCTCCTCACACACAGGACACAGGAGCGGTCAGCCCCTCACACCAGGACACAGGAGCGGTCAGCCCCTCACACACAGGACACAGAGCGGTCAGCCCCTCACACACAGGACACAGGAGCGGTCACCCCTCACACACAGGACACAGGAGCGGTCAGCCCTCACACACAGGACACAGGAGCGGTCAGCTCCTCACACACAGGACAACAGGAGCGGTCAGCCCCTCACACACAGGACACAGGAGCGGTCAGCCCCTCACACACAGACACAGGAGCGGTCAGCCCCCTCACACACAGGACACAGGAGGCGGTCAGCCCTCACACACAGGACACAGGAGCGGTCAGCTCCTCACACACAGGACACAGGAGCGGTCAGCCCCTGTCCCTTACCTTCAGATGCTCCAGCATGGTGCGCTTTTGGGCAAACAGCAAAGGGCAGTCCGGGCATTTGAAGACGCTCACCCTCTGATTTCCCAGCTGCTGGTCAAAATGGGCATGATCCAAATGGGAGCAGAGCAAAGGTTTGTGGGTAAAAACGGTATCACACATAGCACATTTATAGATCATCCTGGTGAAATAAGAGACATAATGAAAAGTTGTGATAGTCTGTGACCCCTCCGTCCACCCTCTGGCACAGCTCCTAACATTGCCTCTTTATTAAACCCAATCACTCAGCTGACGCGTTTCGCCTGTGTGATACTTACTCCTGGTATAAAGCACACGGCCTGACACCGGAGGGTGATACTGAGTGTAGGGCCCTGCCTGACACCGGAGGGTGATACTGAGACCGGGCCCTGCCTGACACCGGAGGGTGATACTGAGTGTAGGGCCCTGCCTGAGACCGGGCCCTGGCGGCTCTTCATACTGGGAGGTTTGCTCTGTTAGGGCCACCATTACACTAGAAACGCGTCAGCGAGGGATTCAGTGCATGGTTTCTAGGAGATGCCTAGAAGTTGTGCAGAGACGTCTCCCCCCTCCGACCACCACTTACTTGGCCTGTTGGTTGCTGAATCCTGGATGCTGGGTGTAGATGTGGGCATGAGCACTGGGCGCAGATTTAAAGGCCATGGGGCAGACCGGGCACTTGTGAAAGACCTCACAATGAGACGTCTGAATGTGAGACTTGATGGAGTTGACTCCTCCGAACACCACGGCACAGCTCTGACACCTGCACGGGGACAGACAGGGGCGGTGAGAGCCTGCTGGCAGGACAGCGGGCCGTCACTCCGGGGCGCTGGCCTTTACCTGTAGCCGATCCTGCGTGAGAAATGCAGACAGGTCTCCTTCAGGTGAGTCTGAAAGTTTTCAATGCGGAAGTTGCCCCCACATTCTGGACACACATTCGGGGGGCTCTGCTTGTGCATGCGCTTGTGGGCTTCAAAGCTGCACCGATTTGGCATCATCATGGGGCACAGAGAGCACACCTGGAAGAGATAACGTCCACCATGAGCGCCCAGTGCTCCCTCACCCCTCGGGGTGCTCCGGGGCTCGGACACTTACCGTGCTGCCGCTGGCTGCAGAGGAGGAGATCTGCTGGAAGTGCAGGGCCAGCCCGGCCTTGTTCTTGCACTGCTCCTTACACTCCAGGCACCGGAAGGTGGAGTAGGTGGACTGCTCTGGCAGTATGGCGGAGTCGCTGGTCGGGCTGGCTGTAGCTGCCGTGTCCTGGGCTGGACCCGGTGTGGACGCGTTTCCTGGAGTCAGAACAGCGACGGAGACGAGAGGCGTGACATCCGGCTGCCCGATCATCTGCTCCAGGGCGATGGGCCTCATGACCAGGTGCGAGCACTGCATCACCAGGCCGTTGTCCTTGTGTTTGCGGGCGTGCAGGAGCAGGCTGCACTTGTTGAAGAACACCAGGCGCTTGGTGCAGTGGTTGCAGGTCACCTCGATCCTCATGCTCCGCCGGTCGTAGTGTCGGGCCAGGCTTTTCTCCAAGGCAAACGAGTCTCCGCACTCCAAGCAGCGGAAGCCGAACACGGGAAGCGTCAGGCTGGACTCCGCCGGGGGCGTCAGGTTCGGTTTGTAAGTGGGAAGTAAATTTTTGCTGTTGAGGATTTTATTGAAATTCTCCACCAGACTGGACTGCGTGCGGGAGATGACTGTGCCGGCTACGGTCGGGGTAGGTTTTTGGGATTGCACCATGACTACGGTGGCGCTGCGCTGTGGGCTGCTGGTGGAGCTGGGGGCCACACTGGCATTAGTGATGGGGGCCGTGGTGGACAAGGGCTGCTGCACCAGATGGATAATGTTCTTGGTCATGACCTTATTGGCCTTGGAGGGCAGGACCACCGCTTTCTGCTGCGCCACGCTGGCGGCCATCAGCATGATGCTGCTGGCATTCTGGATGGTGGAGACGGGCAGTATGGAGCCCTGCAGCTTGACTCCATTGCCCAGCGGGAGCTTCACCACCGGAGCAGCATCCACTTTGGATGGACTGGGAAGATCGGCTTTCTCCTTTGGAGGCGACGTGGTAGCATCTACTTTCTCCTGGCTGGATTCAGAGACGGGCGGCTGAGGAGAGCCCTCAGACATCTGAACGGAGGTGACAGTATCGGAGTCGGAGGACACCCTGGTGACCGTCCTGGTGATGCTCCCCGATTGGGTCTTTACGGTTTTGATCCGGACTTTGAGGGGTCTTGAAGAGTTTGAAGATGGGGAGCTGATGCCTTCTTCCTCGAGGTCACTGGGTAAGCTCCTGGGGCTCCAGTGCGGCTCCTCCTTTACACTGGGGACATCAGGTTCGTTGCTGGTTTTGGTGTCCTTTGGAAGATCCATGGTTGCTTCAGGCTTTGCTGGAGGTTTGGGCACTGTGCCGTCACTCAGGGTGGAGGGTTTCTCAGGGATCTTGACTGAAGCAATGGCGGGCTTGTGCTCAGGACTGCTCCATGCCGGGGGTCCAGAAGAATGAGGAGAGGCACACTCTCTTGACGCTGAAGGGCTCCCGGGACGCTCTTCGTCCGGCTCCTCCTTGATGGAGTGGGGCCCCAGACACAGCCCTCCGGTGATTTTACTAAAGGGTAGAGGGACGCCCCTGTTCAGACCTTCATCGACTGATGACTCAGCTGGCGGAGGGCAGAGAACGGGCTCAGGAGGCTCAAACATCGGCCTCTCCTTCAGTTTCACGTCTCGCGGTCTGTCAATCATCTCCGACACGCGGCTGTCAATGGGATCATCCACTGGAGTGAAGTCGGTGAACAGATCCAAGGCTTTGCTGGCCTTCAGGCGAGGCGTCCAGTTCTCTCCTCCGTTAGAGGCTGAAGGAGCGGCGACCAATGTCCGAGACGCCTCGGGGCCGCTGAATCCATTCTGGATGAGTCGAGACCCCGGGGCCGATGCCTCCTTCCCGTGAACGTCCAGTAAGTCCGGCTGCTCAGGACACACCGTGTTCTTCACGATCACGCTGACCGCGGAGATGTCGCTTTGTGGAAGTCCATGCTCGCCACTCGCCGGTTCCCCCAGTGGAGGTTTCCCTTGTCCCTCCGAGTCCTCGGGCCCCGACTGAATCGCTTCATTCGCATCCATGTCTGGAATATCAAACGCGGCTAAGAGATCGTCAAAGTCAGGGGTTTTCATGTCGCCCATGGTGAAGGTCCCGGGGGGCCTAGGAGAGAACACAGCCAGAGATGACCAGCACTCGCAGGGTTAACGCGGGCCTCTACCTGCAGCCTCCATCCTCCACAGCTAGGCCGGAGCCGCTGATGTCAGACCCCCTCCCACCTCCTGCAATAGGATCTCCCCGCTCCGGATCTGCCGCATTCCTGGCCGGGGACAGACCTGGCTTTGTCCTGCAAATGTCAAGAGGCCAGACGGGCAGATCACATGACCCTGAAAGGGGGCCCCAGACCTCAGCCTACAGGGGGGAGACCCCCAAATGATCCCGGGGTGGGGGCAGGTAGACAGCACCTTACCCTGCTCCTGGGCTCCGTACGCTCCCCCCGGGGCCCACAACGCTGGTGACCAGGAACTGCTCAGGTCTGGGGCCCGGTGCACCGCAGCCAGCGTCATGTGACTGTGACGTCAGGGGTCAGGGCGGCCGCCACAGCAAAACAGTCACCTCCTGCAGTGCATGCTGGGAGCAGAGCAAGCAGTCAACTTAACTCCTCGGCTGCTGAAAGTCTGCACTGCAGGAAGAGCCAGTCTGTGGGTCCTAAAGGGGTCCTGTGGCCCCAGGACGCGGGGGAGAGGACGGGGACGCGTGGGGGAAGAAGAGGACGGGGACGCGGGGGGGGGGGGGGGAGAAGAGGACGGGGACGCGGGGGGGGGAAGAAGAGGACGGGGACGCGGGGGGGAAGAGACGGGACCGGGGAGAAGAGGACGGGGACGCGGGGGGGAGAAGAGGACGGGGACGCGGGGGGAAGAGGACGGGGACGCGGGGGGAGAGAGGACGGGACGCGGGGGGGAAGAGGACGGGGACGCGGGGGGGGAGAGGACGGGACGCGGGGGGGAGAGGACGGGGACGGGGGGGGAGAGGACGGGGACGCGGGGAGAGGACGGGGACGCGGGGGGGAGAGGACGGGGACGCGGGGGGGAGGACGGGAACGGGGAGAGGACGGGGACGCCGGGGAGAGGACGGACGGGACGCGGGGGGAGGAACGGGGGACGGACGCGGGGGAGGGAAGAAGAGGACGGGGACGCGGGGGGGAGGGAAGAACGAGGACGGGACGCGGGGGAGGAAGAAGAGGACGGGGACGCGGGGAGGGAAGAAGAGGACGGGGACGCGGGGGGGGGGGGGGAAGAGAGACAGGGACGCGGGGGGGGGGGAAGAAGAGGACGGGACGCGGGGGGGGGAGAAGAGGACGGGCGGGGGGGGGAGAAGGAGCGGGACGGGGGAGAGGACGGGGGCGGGGGGGAGACGGGGCGGGGGGGAGAGGACGGGGACGCGGGGGGGAGAGGACGGGGACGCGCGGGGGGAGAGGACGGGAACGCGGGGAGAGGACGGGGACGGGGGGGACGGGACGCGGGGGAGAGGACGGGGACGCGGGGGGGAGAGGACGGGGACGCGGGGGAGAGGACGGGGACGGGGGGAGAGGACGGGGACGCGGGGGAGGAGGGGACGGGGGGGGGGGAGAGACGGGACGCGGGGGGGGAGAGGGACGGGGACCGAGGGGGGGGGGACGGGGACGGACGCGGGGGGAGGAGAGGACGGGGCGGGGAAGGAGAGGACGGGGACGGGGGGGGGAAGAAGAGACGGGGACGCGGGGACGGGAAAGAGAGGACGGGGACGGCGGGGGGGGGGGGAAGAAGAGGACGGGGACGCGGGGGGGAAGAACGGGGACGCGGGGGGGGGACGGACGCGGGGGGAAGAAGAGGACGGGGGACGCGGGGGGGGGGAAGAAGAGGACGGGGACGCGGGGGGGAAGAAGAGGACGGGGACGGGGGGGGGGGAAGAAGAGGACGGGACGCGGGGGGGAAAAGAGACGGGGACGGGGGGGGGGGGAGGACGGGACGCGGGGGGGGGAAGAGAGGACGGGGACGCGGGGGGGGAAGAAGAGGACGGGGACGCGGGGGGAAGAAGAGGACGGGACGCGGGGGGGGGAAGAAGAGGACGGGGACGCGGGGGGGGAGAAGAGACGGGGACGCGGGGGGGAAAGAATGAGGACGGGGCGGGGGGAAGAAAGGACCGGGGACGCGGGGGAAGAAAGGACGGGACGCGGGGGAAGAAGAGGACGGGACGCGGGGAAAAGAGAGGGGACGGGGAAGAAGAGGACGGGACGCGGGGGAAGAAGAGGACGGACGCGGGACGCGGGGGGAAGAAGAGGACGGGGACGCGGGGGAGAAGAGGACGGGACGCGGGGGAAGAAGAGGGGGGACGCGGGAAAAGAGGACGGGACGGGAAGAAGGAGGACGGGGACGCGGGGAAGAAGAGGACGGGACGCGGGGGAAGAAGAGGACGGGACGCGGGGGAAGAAGAGGACGGGGACGCGGGGAAGAAGAGGACGGGGACGGGGGAAGAAGAGGGACGGGGGACGGACGCGGGGGAAGAAGGAGGGGGACGCGGGGAAGAACGGGACGGGGGAAGAAGGGACGCGGGGGAAGAGACGGGGACGGGGGGAAGAAGAGGACGGGGACGCGGGGAAAAGAGGACGGGGGCCGGGGGGAGAGACCGGACACGGGGGGAGGACGGGACACGGGGGAGGACAGGGACGGAGAGGACGGGGACGGGACGGGGGGGGGAGGACAGGACACGGGGGGGAGGACAGGACACGGGGGGGGGAGGACAGGGACAGGGACACGGGGGGGGGAGGACAGGGACACGGGGGGGAGGACAGGACACGGGGGGGGAGGACAGGGACACGGGGGGGAGAGGACGGGGGCGGGGAGAGGACGGGGGGGGGAAGGACGGAGGGGGGAGAGGAGGGGACACGGGGGGGAGAGACGGGACACGGGGGGGAGAGGACGGGGACGCGGGGGAGGACGGACGCACGGGGGGGACGCGGGGAAGAAGAGGACGGGACGCGGGGAAGAAGAGGACGGGACGGGACGGAAGAAGAGGACGGGGACGCGGGGAAGAAGACGGGACGCGGGGACGGACGGGGGGGAAGAAGAGGACGGGACGCGGGGAAGAAGAGGGGACGCGGGGGAAGAGAACGGAGACGGGGCGGGGGAAGAGGACGGACGGGCGAAGAAGGACGGGACGCGGGGGAAGAAGAGGGACGGGGACGCGGGGGAGGGACGGGACGCGGGAAGAAGAGGACGGGACCGGGGGGGAGAGGACACGGGGAGGGACGGGGGGGAAGAGACGGGACACGGGGGGGGAGAGGACAGGGACACAGGGACGGGCAGGCGACACGGGGGACAGGACAGGGGGGGGGGAGAGGAGGACACGGGGGGGAGACAGGGACACGGGGGGAGACAGGGACACGGGGGGGGGAACAGGGACACGGGGGGGGGAGGACAGGGGGGGGGGGAGGGACACGGGGGGGGAGGACAGGGACACGGGGGGGGGAGGGAGAGGACGGGGGACGGGGGGGGGGGGAGAGGACGGGGGACGGGGGGGGGAGAGGGGGGAGGACGGGACACGGGGGGACACGGGGACACGGGGGGGAGAGGACGGGGACACGGGGGGAGAGGACGGGGACACGGGGGGAGGGGGGAGGGGGGGAGGACGGGGACACGGGGGGGGGAGGGACGGGGCACGGGGGGGAGTGGACGGACACGGGGGGGGAGGGACGGGGACACGGGGGGGGGGAGTGGACGGGGACACGGGGGGGGGGGAGGACGGGACACGGGGGGAGGGGGAGTGGACGGGACACGGGGGGGGGGGAGGACGGGGACACGGTGGGGAGGGAGACGGGACACGGGGGGGGATGACGGGACACGGGGGAGGGACGACACGGGGACACGGGGGGGAGTGGGACGGGGACACGGGGGGGGGGAGGACGGGGACACGGGGGGGGGAGGACGGGGACACGGGGGGGAGAGGACGGGACACGGGGGGAGAGGACGGGGACACGGGGGAGAGACAGGACACAGGGGGGGGGGGAGAGGACAGGGACACGGGGGGGGGGAGGAGAGGACACGGGGGGGAGAGGACACGGGGGGGGGGAGAGGACAGGGACACGGGGGGGAGAGGACAGGGACACGGGGGGGGACGGGGAGAGAGGACAGGACACGGGGGGGGGGGAGAGACAGGGGAGAGGGGGGGGGAGAGGAGAGGACACGGGGGGGGAGAGGAGAGGACACGGGGGGGGAGAGGGACACGGGGGGGAGAGGAGAGGACACGGGGGGGGAGAGGAGAGGGACACGGGGGGGGAGAGGAGAGGGAGGGGGGGGGAGAGGAGGGGGAGGGACACGGGGGGGGGAGAGAGAGGGACACGGGGGGGGGGAGAGGAGAGGGACACGGGGGGGGGAGAGGAGAGGGACACGGGGGGGAGAGGACACGGGGGGGAGAGGAGGGGGGGGGGGAGGGAGAGGACACGGGGGGGGAGAGGAGGGGGACACGGAGGGAGAGGCACGGGGGAGAGGAGAGGGACACGGGGGGGGGGAGAGGAGAGGGACACGGGGGGGGAGAGGAGAGGGACACGGGGGGGGGAGAGGAGGGGACACGGGGGGGGGAGAGGAGAGGGACACGGGGGGGGAGAGGGAGGGAGGGACACGGGGGGGAGAGGAGAGGGACAGGGGGGGGAGAGAGAGGGACACGGGGGGGAGAGGAGAGGGACACACGGGGGGGGGAGAGGAGGGACACGGGGGGGACACGGGGGGGGAGAGGAGAGGACACGGGGCGGGGAGAGACGGGACACGGCGGGGGGGAGAGGACGGGGACACGGGGGGGAGGGGGACAGGACACGGGGGGAGAGGACGGGACACGGAGGGGGGGAGAGGACGGGGACACGGGGGGGGGGAGAGGACAGGGACACGGCGGGGGATAGGACGGGACGGGGGGGGGGGATGAGGACAGGGACACGGGGGGGGGAGAGGCACGGGACACGGGGGACGGAAGAGACGGGACACGGGGGGGGTGGGGAGGAGGACAGGACACGGGGGGCGGATAGAGAGACAGGGACACGGGGGGGTAGAGCGACAGGGACACGGGGGGTGGGGCAGAGGAACGGGAACCTCAGATTTACAATGGAAGTTGGTCAGGAAATTATTACCAATGAGAGGAAACAAGGAGGGTCACCAGAGTCAAAATGTACACCCCCCGGGCTGATTAACTGGCCCTACTTCTCCTCCCTGTGCGATAGACCACCCCCCACAGATGGACGCGGACATTGAGGCGGGAGCAGAGGAAATCATTACCAGCCACATTCACCCTACGCGGGCACCGCGGGGGCACAAGCGATGGTATGTATGTATGATGGTATGAGCGGGGGCTCAGACCCACTGACGGTACCACCACCAGAGACCCCTCCCCTGAGGAGCTCATCCTCCAATGATTAACAAGGACCCCTCCCCCGTATGGAGAGCTTCATGTATTCCCCATGTAATAAAGATTCTGAAACATCTATTCTTATGTCTCTATGTTCTGCCAGTCCTGTATTATTCCTGCTAGAAGTTCTGAATGAATTGCTAGCAGTCTGCAGTAAGGGTACAGAGTTACCAGTTGGGGGGGGGGGTCCCTGCTGAGTCTGATAATGGCAGCACTGACTGGATAGAGTCAGTCTGTGCAGGGACATCCCCCCGGCTGGTTACCTCCCCTCTGTACCCTTACTGCAGACTGCTAGCAATTCATTCATAACTTCTAGCAGGAATAATACAGGACTGGCAGAACATGGAGACATAAGAATAGATGTTTCAGAATCTTTATTAGATGGGGCTCTCCATACATGAGTGTCAGGAGCGGGGAGAGGGGGAGACAAGTGCCTAAAGAGCTCGCACACAATGGGTCTGTACTGCCGCCATCATCATCACTCTCCTCCTATACAGTCAGGCCAGAAACAGAAGGGTGGAGGTCGGTTGTGGTACACGGGGTGGATCCGGGGTCCGTACACAGGGGGATCCGGGGTCCGTACACAGGGGGATCCGGGGTCCGTACACAGGGGGATCCGGGGGTCTGTACACAGGGGGATCCGGGGTCTGTACACAGGGGAATCTGGTCCGGAGTCTGTACACAGGGGATCCGGGGTCAGTACGCAGGGGGATCCGGCCCGGGGTCCGTGCGCAGCGGGATCCGGCCCGGGGTCCGTGCGCAGCGGGATCCGGCCCGGGGTCCGTATACAGGGGCACCTGATCTGGTCAATCGGGGCAGCACATTGCTAGGGTGAGCTTGGGTGGACCGTCGCTAGGGGTGATGACACCAGGAACTTGGCTCCTCCCCTCAGACACCCTTTACCTCAAGTTATTGATACAAGGCTCCTCCTCTGACGTATAATTGAACCCCCAAGTGACACAACTTTCAGACTCCACCCCTGAGGATCTCCTCGTGGCCCCGCCTCTGCGGAGAACACAACCGTCTTGCGTTTCCCTCCAACAGCCGATGAATGCCCTACCTGCAATCTCCTGGGTGCTGCTAACAGATTACCGCCCCCTGAAGCAGCTCCTGGCGACGCCGCTACGTTAAGGAGCCGAACGCCAGGTTCTACGTCCGCTTCCTGCTTCTCCGAGCTCCGGTCACAGCCCGCAGCCTCACAGCAGCCGCTCCGGCCTCTTCGCTTTGCTATTCGCTGACATTCTTGTCAATCAGATAATAGCCCGCCTCCAGCGTCGGTTCACTGCGATTCCATTGGACCACAATCTGTCAGTCCGTCTGCTCCGCCTACTACGCCCAGTGGGAAATTGCATCAGTCTGCATAACGATAGTCCCGCCCATCTTTCCGCCGCCTGATTGGACGGATAACGCTAAGGACAATTTAATTGGCTGAAGTTCACGTCAATTTTATGTCCGTCTGACTTTAGAGACCACGTGACTACTGAACTTTTTCCTTTTTTTTTTTAAATACTTTGTATGTATAGACTTTATTGACTGCGGTTTAGATTGGACAATGACAAGTGGAAGAAAATGACCAGTAAATTATGAGGAGAGTTCGGCGGCAGGCATTGCACCTCCAGCCTCTCACTGACAGTGTAATGCTGGCAGCCATGTTATGTGTGGGACTCTTATTACCCAGGTCTTCAGTGGACATTGTATAACCTGGTGACCTAGGCTGGTGAAGGGGCTGTCGTCCAAATGAGAATGTAACTGAGGCACAGCTGTCCCTGGTGGTCGGACCGTCGGTTTATATACCGTGTTCTGTGTTCCTGGTGGTCTGGGGTATATATGGGTGTTCTGTCCCTGGTGGTCGGGGGTATATACTGTGCGCTGTCCCTGGTGGTCGGGGAATATACCGTGCGCTGTCCGTGGTGGTCGGGGAATATACGGTGTTCTGTCCCTGGTGGTTGGGGGTATATACGGTGTGCTGTCCCTGGTGGTCAGGGGGTATATACCGTGCGCTGTCCCTGGTGGTCGGGGTATATATACGGTGTTCTGTCCCTGTTGGTCAGGAGTATAAATACTGTGTTCTGTCCCTGGTGGTCGGGGATATATACCGTGTGCTGTCCCTGGTGGTCGGGGGTATATATACGGTGTTCTGTCCCTGGTGGTCAGGGGTATATACAGTGTTAAACTGTGTTCTATATAACTCTGACCACCAGGGACAGAACACCATATATACCTCCGACCACCAGGGACAGAACACCGTATATACCTCCAACCACCAGGGACAGAACACCGTAATATACGTCCGACCACCAGGGACAGAACACCGTATATACCTCCGACCACCAGGGACAGAACACCGTATATACCCCCGACCACCAGGGACAGAACACCGTATATACGTCCGACCACCAGGGACAGAACACCATATATACCTCCGACCATCAGGGACAGAACCGTATATACCCCCGACCACCAGGGACAGAACACCGTATATACGTCCAACCACCAGGGACAGAACACCGTATATACCTCCGACCACCAGGGACAGAACACCTATATACCTCCAACCACCAGGGACAGAACACCGTATATACCCCCGACCACCAGGGGCAGAACACCGTATATACCTCCAACCACCAGGGGACAGAACACCGTATATACCCCCGACCACCAGGGGCAGAACACCGTATATACCTCCAACCACCAGGGACAGAACACCATATATACCTCCGACCACCAGGGACAGAACACCGTATATACCTCCAACCACCAGGGACAGAACACCGTATATACCCCGACCACCAGGGACAGAACACCATATATACCTCCGACCACCAGGGACAGAACACCGTATATACCTCCAACCACCAGGGACAGAACACCGTATATACCTCCAACCACCAGGGACAGAACACCGTATATACCCCCGACCACCAGGGACAGAACACCGTATATACCTCCGACCACCAGCTGACTCTTCAGTACGGGGTCAGGACTGGCCTCCCTCTTGCTGACAGTGGACTCCATTCATCGGAACAGAGGCGTCTTGTGTGAGGCTCAGGTATCTAGATTCTGGCAGGACCATGCGCCATTGTCTAGCGCAGGAACATTATCCGGCGGGAGGGGGGGGTCCAGGTGAGTCCGGGCTCCTGTGGGCAGAGGGGGGGGGGTCCAGGTGAGTCCGGGCTCCTGTGGGCAGAGGGGGGGTCCAGGTGAGTCCGGGCTCCTGTGGGCAGAGGGGGGGGGGTCTAGGTGAGTCCGGGCTCCTGTGGGCAGAGGGGGGGGGGTCCAGGTGAGTCCGGGCTCCTGTGGGCAGAGGGGGGGGGGGGGTCCAGGTGAGTCCGGGCTCCTGTGGGCAGAGGGGGGGGGTCCAGGTGAGTCCTCTGGTCTTGATGTACATGAATGACTGGCTCCTCCTAGTTCACCTGATTGGTTAGTACTGCGGGGGGAGGGGAATCTCCCTATATAAGGCTCAGCCCTGATCTCCCCTCACCCCACAGCTGCCTGTATCAGCACAGTCATGTCTGCCGAGGAGAAGACCCCAGAATCCTGGCCCCCCAGAGTCCAGCTGAAGACCCCCCCATATGTAAGTAACATGACACTACTGACTCACTATACAGTAGCCCTTGTACTCCAGAGGGCGCTGTATCCCAGCAGCGATGGCCCAGGCTCCACCCCCTAGGGGCCTCTTTCTGAACATTTCTCTATGGACCCTTTTGTTTTACAGTCCTTCCCAGTTGGTCTGGAGTTCACGGCCCCAGCTTCCCCCTCAGGCCGCAAGCTACTAATAATGACCATCGGTGCAGTGACTGCCTTGGCTATCAGTGTCCTTGGAGTTCTGTTGGCCACCTACCTAGGGAGAGTCCACTGCAGCCAGGTAAGTCTCCCACAATACTCTTTGATTCACATTTACTGGTGGAGACCACAGGGGGCAGTATTGGATTAGGTCACAGTTACTAGTGGAGACCACAGGGGACAGTAATGGATTAGGTCACAGTTACTAGTGGAGACCACAGGGGGCAGTATTGGATTAGGTCACAGTTACTACTGGAGACCACAGGGGGCAGTATTGGATGAGGTCACAGTTACTAGTGGAGACCACAGGGGGCAGTATTGGATGAGGTCACAGTTACTGGTGGAGACCACAGGGGGCAGTATTGGATTAGGTCACAGTTACTGGTGGAGACCACAGGGGCAGTATTGGATTAGGTCACAGTTACTGGTGGAGACACAGGGGGCAGTATTGGATTAGGTCACAGTTACTGGTGGAGACCACAGGGGGCAGTACTGGAGGGGGTCACAGTTACTGGTGGAGACCACAGGGGGCAGTAATGGATTAGGTCACAGTTACTGGTGGAGACCACAGGGGGCAGTATTGGATTAGGTCACAGTTACTGGTGGAGATCACAGGGGGCAGTATTGGATTAGGTCACAGTTACTGTTGGAGACCACAGGGGGCAGTACTGGAGGGGGTCACAGTTACTGGTGGAGACCACAGGGGGCAGTAATGGATTAGGTCACAGTTACTGGTGGAGACCACAGGGGGCAGTACTGGATTAGGTCACAGTTACTAGTGGAGACCACAGGGGCAGTAATGGATTAGGTCACAGTTACTAGTGGAGACCACAGGGGGCAGTAATGGATTAGGTCACAGTTACTAGTGGAGACCACAGGGGGCAGTAATGGATTAGGTCACAGTTACTAGTGGAGACCACAGGGGGCAGTATTGGATTAGGTCACAGTTACTGGTGGAGACCACAGGGGGCAGTATTGGATTAGGTCACAGTTACTGGTGGAGACCACAGGGGGCAGTATTGGATTAGGTCACAGTTACTGGTGGAGACCACAGGGGGCAGTATTGGATTAGGTCACAGTTACTAGTGGAGACCACAGGGGGCAGTAATGGATTAGGTCACAGTTACTGGTGGAGACCACAGGGGGCAGTAATGGATTAGGTCACAGTTACTAGTGGAGACCACAGGGGGCAGTATTGGGATTAGGTCACAGTTACTGGTGGAGACCACAGGGGGCAGTATTGGATTAGTCACAGTTACTAGTGGAGACCACAGGGGGCAGTATTGGATTAGGTCACAGTTACTAGTGGAGACCACAGGGGGCAGTATTGGATGAGGTCACAGTTACTGGTGAAAACCACAGGGTGGCAGTATTGGATTAGGTCACAGTTTACTAGTGGAGACCACAGGGGGCAGTATTGGATTAGGTCACAGTTACTAGTGGAGACCACAGGGGCAGTATTGGATTAGGTCACAGTTACTGGTGGAGACCACAGGGGGCAGTATTGGATTAGGTCACAGTTACTAGTGGAGACCACAGGGGGCAGTATTGGATTAGGTCACAGTTACTGGTGGAGACCACAGGGGGCAGTATTGGATTAGGTCACAGTTACTAGTGGAGACCACAGGGGGCAGTATTGGATGAGGTCACAGTACTAGTGGAGACCACAGGGAGTAGTATTGGATTAGGTCACAGTACTAGTGGAGACCACAGGGGGCAGTAATGGATTAGGTCACAGTTACTGGTGGAGACCACAGGGGGCAGTAATGGATTAGGTCACAGTTACTAGTGGAGACCACAGGGGCAGTATTGGATTAGGTCACAGTTACTAGTGGAGACCACAGGGAGCAGTATTGATTAGGTCACAGTTACTAGTGGAGACCACAGGGGGCAGTATTGGATTAGGTCACAGTTACTAGTGGAGACCACAGGGAGCAGTATTGGATTAGGTCACAGTTACTGGTGGAGACCACAGGGGACAGTAATGGATTAGGTCACAGTTACTAGTGGAGACCACAGGGAGCAGTATTGGATTAGGTCACAGTTACTAGTGGAGACCACAGGGAGCAGTATTGGATTAGGTCACAGTTACTGGTGGAGACCACAGGGGGCAGTATTGGATTAGGTCACAGTTACTGGTGGAGACCACAGGGGGCAGTACTGGAGGGGGTCACAGTTACTGGTGGAGACCACAGGGGGCAGTAATGGATTAGGTCACAGTTACTAGTGGAGACCACAGGGGGCAGTATTGGATTAGGTCACAGTTACTGGTGGAGACCACAGGGGGCAGTATTGGATTAGGTCACAGTTACTAGTGGAGACCACAGGGGGCAGTATTGGATTAGGTCACAGTTACTGGTGGAGACCACAGGGGGCAGTTGTGCTCCCTCTTCTTTTTTGCCCCGCTCATGTCTGCCCCCATCTGGCTCTGCAGAGGGAGGGGTCCGGCTTTCTGCCCCCCCAGCTGAATGTCCAGAATGAGGCGTCTCTGCTGCTGGCGTTCAGCGAGCTCAGCGACCAGGGCTCAGTGCCCGGAATCACCTGTGACCTGAAGAATGTGAGTATGGGGGAGGGGGGGCAGTGTTCTGCTGTGTCTTTGGGGGGGCACTCACCCTGCGCCCCTGTACCCCCAGCACCTGATGGTCTACCATGGACAGCCGGAGGGTTGTGTGGCCCGGAGGATGGACGCCGCCGCCAGCCTCCCCTCCTGCCAGGAGCTGGAGAACTACTTCCAGGAGGTGCTGGTGAGTACCACATAGCTGAGCATCTGGAGGACACCCGCACTACTACTCTCATCATCCTCCTCTCCCCATCCAGAGGAACGTTACCCTGGGGCTGTCGCTGGACGTGCAGGTGGTGGGAGTGGGATCTTTAGGAAGCTTGGTGACCCTGCTGTGTAATAACAAACCCACCTACCTGCTGAGCCCCCTCCCAGGTAAGTGCAGCCCGCTGACAGGAGGTTGGTGTGGTGCCCGGTAATTGCCTCTTCATGATTAACCCTTGCTGTTCCTCCAGCTTCCAGCAGAGGGCACACCAGTCTTGCTGCCTGACTACAGCCAGGAGAGGGCCGGACTTCTCGCCCGTCCTGTGTCCCCTGGTGGTCACAGCGCTCATCCTGGAAGTAGTGAACCCCGCACACCCCACCAGTGTCAGGGCCCCGGATCACAGCTCAGCTTCATGACCCTGCCCCCGCGCAGCACCTCAGTAATATCACAATAAATGATTGCACACTCTGTGGTCTCTGTGTCTGAGTGTGGCCCGGTAGTGGGCGGAGTCTGGGTGTGGTATCCACAAGGCCACACCTACTTTGTTATACAAGCTTTTATTTGTGATGTCATCTCCAAGTATAGAAATATGGCGGCTCACATCCACCTGTGTACACGCCGCTGCACCACAAGTACCAGGAAGTGCAGAGGCGTCAGAGGGGCCCCGTGCCGAACACATGCGACATACATGAGGGGCCCCGTGCCGAACACAAGCAGCGCACCTGGGAGAGGGTGGTTAACCCCCACCATCCCTGCTCCGTCCAGGAGTCACCCATCTACACAGTGCATGGTGATTCATTAAGTACTAGACCCCCACACCCCACAGGGCCCCCGCATCCTTCAGGGGCCCCGTTACTTCTTCTCCTCCTCCTTCTTGTCCTTCTTGCCGTCTTTGGTGGCTTGGGAGGCCAGGGAGCCCATGGCGTTGCGGATGGCTTCATTGTTGGGGTCCACACCCGGCAGGTTCTCCAGGACACTCTGCAGGAATTCGGGGTCCTGCATGACATCGTAATCGTCCTCCTCCTGCACCACAGAGAGAGGGATGAGATGCTGGACACAGGAGCTGACACTTCACAATGCATACAGCGGGGGAGGGGGTTACCTTTGCGGGTTCTGGGATCTCCATGGCGCTGCTTTCTAGATCGCCTGATTCTGCCTGGCCGAACTCTACAGAGAAGAGAGGAGAGCAGTCACAAGAGCGCCACCCCGAGCCACTGCTGTGTACAGGCACCCTCCCCCACACCTACCTGCTCCTTGTAAGGACATCTGCATGGCGTATGCGATCTGCTCGTCCTCGGTCATGCTGCTGAAGTCGGGCAGTCCACTGCGGCCTCCTTCCTGCTGCCCAATTGTCATCTTGAGCAAAGCCTCATCTGAATCTGAACAGAGAAGCACAGTGAGTGGCAGCTTGTCAGTCCCCAGGAGACCCCCGCAGTCCCCAAGAGACCACCACCATCCCCCGCAGTCCCCAAGAGACGCCGCCCGTCCCCCAAAGAGACTGCCGCCCGTCCCCACAGTCCCCAGGAGACCACCGCCGTCCCCAGGAGACCCCCGCAGTCCCCAAGAGACCGCCGCCCGTCCCCCGCAGTCCCCAAGAGACCGCCGCCCGTCCCCCAAGAGACCGCAGCCCGTCCCCCACAGTCCCCAGGAGACCACCGCCGTCCCCCAAGAGACCGCCGCCCGTCCCCCAAGAGACCGCCGCCCGTCCCCAAGAGACCGCCGCCCGTCCCCAAGAGACCGCCGCCCGTCCCCCAAGAGACCGCCGCCCGTCCCCCCACAGTCCCCAGGAGACCACCGCCACCCTCCACAGTCCCCAGGAGACCACCGCCACCCTCCACAGTCCCCAGGAGACCACCGCCACCCTCCACAGTCCCCAAGGAGACCACCACCATCCCCCGCAGTCCCCAAGAGACCGCCGCCCGTCCCCCCAAGAGACCGCGCCCGTCCCCCAAGAGACCGCCGCCCGTCCCCCAAGAGACCGCCGCCCGTCCCCCAAGAGACCGCCGCCCGTCCCCCACAGTCCCCAGAGACCACCGCCACCCTCCACAGTCCCCAGGAGACCACCGCCACCCTCCACAGTCCCCAAGACACCACCGCCACCCCCACAGTCCCCAGAAGACCGCCAACCCCCCCACAGTCCCCAGGAAACCACCGCCCCCACAGTCCTCACCATCTCCCGCCGTGGAGGTAATCCCGGCTTCGGCGGCGGATGCTGCTGCCGCCCGCCTGGCCTCCTCTTCCTGGCCGCTGTCTCTGTTCCTCCATGGACACACGCAGCGCCTGTGGTCACATACAGGTCATGAGACATCACCCAGGTAATGGGGCTGCACACCTGACATGGGGCTGCCGCCCTCACAGGGCACTCACCAGAGCCAGTTCTGGGTCAGCGCTGGATCTACCCCAAACTCAAAGTCCACTGGCACCCAGTCCGAGCATGGCACCACCTTCTCCAGCCAGGATGGGGGAGCTGATGAGGGCGTCTGCCAGGCTGGGCCCCGGGGGTACAGTCACCAGGTGTGACCCCGTGCCATCCTTCCCGTTCAGTGTGTTGATGAATGCCGTCAGCTTCTCGGTGTTGGATTCCTGGAGGGGAAACAGATCCACCATTAACCCCTTCCTGTTCATGTGTCCCCCAGGGGGCCCAGTACCCGCAGACACTCACCTCCTCGCCAAAGTTGATGATGTCTACGCTGACCTTCTCTTTCTTCAGCCGCTTCGCCATCTTCACCAACTGCAGTAAAGAGTAGGTGTTATACATGGAGCCCCTCCTGTGCCCCCCCAGGTGGACCAGTGATGGCTGCCACACACAAGGCGAGGCTATGCCTGCTGACGTCACTTACGTCCTTCTCATTGTCCTCCACCGGGCTGCCCACGAAGGCGATGATCCTCATTTTATGGTTCTTCCCCTGGCGGTGCTTCAGAGCGAGCTGTAAGAGACGAGCACATTTACCATCGGGCGCAGCGCCCCCTGCAGGCCACGTCCCCCACACATCCCAGGACTCACGTGAGCAATGCGGATCCCGGTGCAGAAGCTGATCTTACCCACCGGCTGGACCGAGTGAAGCTTGGACAGGATTCTGCCGGTGTCCGGGGTGAGGGTGGTGAGCACCTCGCAGTTACTGCAAGAGAGGAGAATGAGACCCCCCGATACCGGAGCGCACCCCAACACCCCCGAACCCCAACACCCCGAACTAATGGAGAATGAGACCCCCGATACGCACCCAACAACTAATGGAGATGAGACCCCCGATACCGGGAGCGCACCCCAACACCCCGAACTAATGGAGAATGAGACCCCCGATACCGGAGCGCACCCCAACACCCCGAACTAATGGAGAATGAGACCCCCGATACCGGGAGCGCACCCCAACTACCGAATGGAGCCCCCCCGATACCGGGAGCGCACCCGAACTAATGGAGAATGAGACCCCCCGATACCGGGAGCGCACCCCAACACCCGAACTAATGGAGAATGAGACCCCCAGATACGGGAGCGCACCCCAACACCCCGAACTAATGAGAATGAGACCCCCCGATACCGGAGCGCACCCCAACACCCCGAACTAATGGAGAATGAGACCCCCCGATACCGGGAGCGCACCCCAACACCCCGAACTAATGGAGAATGAGACCCCCCGATACCGGGAGCGCACCCCAACACCCCGAACTAATGGAGAATGAGACCCCCCCGATACCGGGAGCGCACCCAACACCCCGAACTAATGGAGAATGAGACCCCCCCCGATACCGGGAGAGCACCCCAACACCCCGAACTAATGGAGAATGAGACCCCCGATACCGGGAGAGCACCCCAACACCCCGAACTAATAGAGAATGAGACCCCCCGATACCGGAGCGCACCCCAACACCCGAACTAATGGAGAATGAGACCCCCGATACCGGGAGCGCACCCAACACCCCGAACTAATGGAGAATGAGACCCCCCGATACCGGAGCGCACCCCAACACCCCGAACTAATGGAGAATGAGACCCCCCGATACCGGAGCGCACCCCAACACCCCGAAACTAATGGAGAATGAGACCCCCCGATACCGGAGCGCACCCCAAACACCCGAACTAATGGAGAATGAGACCCCCCCGATACCGGGAGCGCACCCCAACACCCCGAACTAATGGAGAATGAGACCCCCCCGATACCGGGAGCGCACCCCAACACCCCGAACTAATGGAGAATGAGACCCCCCCCGATACCGGAGACGCACCCCAACACCCCGAACTAATGGAGAATGAGACCCCCCCCGATACCGGGAGCGCACCCCAACACCCCGAAACTAATGGAGAATGAGACCCCCCGATACCGGGAGCGCACCCCAACACCCCGAACTAATGGAGAATGAGACCCCCCGATACCGGGAGAGCACCCCAACACCCCGAAACTAATAGAGAATGAGACCCCCCCGATACCGGGAGCGCACCCCAACACCCCGAACTAATGGAGAATGAGACCCCCCCGATACCGGGAGCGCACCCCAAACACCCCGAAACTAATGGAGAAATGAGACCCCCCCGATACCGGAGCGCACCCCAACACCCCGAACTAATGGAGAATGAGACCCCCCGATACCGGGAGCGCACCCCAACACCCCGAACTAATGGAGAATGAGACCCCCCCGATACCGGGAGGCGCACCCCAACACCCCGAACTAATGGAGAATGAGACCCCCCCCGATACCGGGAGCGCACCCCAACACCCCGAACTAATGGAGAATGAGACCCCCCCGATACCGGTGAGCGCACCCCAAACACCCCGAACTAATGGAGAATGAGACCCCCCGATACCCGGGGAGCGCACCCCAACACCCCGAACTAATGGAGAATGAGACCCCCGATACCAGGAGCGCACCCCAACACCCGAAACTAATGGAGAATGAGACCCCCCCGATACCGGCGAGCGCACCCCAACACCCCGAACTAATGGAGAATGAGACCCCCCCGATACCGGGAGAGCACCCCAACACCCCGAACTAATGGAGAATGAGGACCCCCGATACCGGGAGAGCACCCCAACACCCCGAACTAATAGAGAATGAGACCCCCCCGATACCGGCTGGAGGCGGCACCCCAACACCCCGAACTAATGGGAGAATGAGACCCCCCCGATACCGGGAGCGCACGCCCAACACCCCGAACTAATGGAGAATGAGACCCCCCGATACCGGGAGTGCACCCCAACACCCCGAACTAATGGAGAATGAGACCCCCCCGATACCGGGAGCGCACCCCAACACCCCGAAACTAATGGAGAATGAGACCCCCCCGATACCGGGGAGCGCATCCCAACACCCGAACTAATGGAGAATGAGACCCCCCCGATACCGGGAGCGCACCCCAACACCCCGAACTAATGGAGAATGAGACCCCCCCGATACCGGGAGCGCACCCCAACACCCCGAACTAATAGAGAATGAGACCCCCCCGATACCGGGAGCGCACCCCAAACACCCCGAACTAATGGAGAATGAGACCCCCCCGATACCGGGAGCGCACCCCAACACCCCAACTAAAGGAGAATGAGACCCCCCGATACCGGAGCGCACCCCAACACCCCGAACTAATGGAGAATGAGACCCCCCGATACCGGGAGCGCATCCCAACACCCCGAACTAATGGAGGAACAGCATATCAGTGGAGGGAGGGGTAAGGGACCCATTGATTGGGTAGCAAGTGCTTTATGATCAGGTGATAGGATGTGTCATGGTCGATGGTCCGGCGACAGCGCCCGTGTACCACCATGGCCCCCCATCTATCGCCCCGTGTACACCATGGCCCCCATCTATCGCCCCGTGTACACCATGGCCCCCCATCTATCGCCCCGTGTACACCATGGCCCCCATCTATCGCCCCGTGTACACCATGGCCCCCATCTATCGCCCGTGTACACCATGGCCCCCATCTATCGCCCCGTGTACACCGTGGCCCCCATCTATCGCCCCCGTGTACACCGTGGCCCCCATCTATCGCCCCGTGTACACCGTGGCCCCCATCTTATCGCCCCGTGTACACCATGGCCCCCATCTATCGCTGGGACAGGATTCTGCGGTGTCCGGGGTGAGGGTGCGTGAGCACCTCGCAGTTACTGCAAGAGAGGGGAGACCCATCGGAGACCCCACCCCCGATTGGATGAGACCCCCGATACCGGGAGCGCACCCCAACACCCCGAACTAATGGAGAATGAGACCCCCCGATACCGGGAGCGCACCCCAACACCCCGAACTAATGGAGAATGAGACCCCCCGATACCGGGAGCGCACCCCAACACCCCGGAACTAATGGAGAATGAGACCCCCGATACCGGGAGCGCACCCCAACACCCCGGAACTAATGGAGAATGAGACCCCCGATACCGGGAGCGCACCCCAACACCCCGAACTAATGGAGAATGAGACCCCCCCGATACCGGGAGCGCACCCCAACACCCCGAACTAATGGAGAATGAGACCCCCCGATACCGGGAGCGCACCCCAACACCCCGAACTAATGGAGAATGAGACCCCCCGATACCGGGAGCGCACCCCAACACCCCGAACTAATGGAGAATGAGACCCCCCGATACCGGGAGCGCACCCCAACACCCGAACTAATGGAGAATGAGACCCCCGATACCGGGAGCGCACCCCAACACCCCGAACTAATGGAGAATGAGACCCCCCGATACCGGGAGCGCACCCCAACACCCCGAACTAATGGAGAATGAGACCCCCCCGATACCGGGAGCGCACCCCAACACCCCGAACTAATGGAGAATGAGACCCCCACGATACCGGGAGAGCACCCCAACACCCCGAACTAATGGAGAATGAGACGCCCCCGATACCGGGAGAGCACCCCCAACACCCCGAACTAATAGAGAATGAGACCCCCCGATACCGGGAGCGCATCCCAACACCCGAACTAATGGAGAATGAGACCCCCCCCGATACCGGGAGCGCACCCCAACACCCCGAACTAATGGAGAATGAGACCCCCCGATACCGGGAGCGCACCCCAACACCCCAAACTAAAGGAGAATGAGACCCCCCGATACCGGGAGCGCACCCCAACACCCCGAACTAATGGAGGAACAGCATATCAGTGGAGGGAGGGGGTAAGGACCCATGATTGGGCAGCAAGTGCTTTATGATCAGGTGATCGGATGTGTCATGGTCGATGGTTGGCGACAGCGCCCCGTGTACACCGTGGCCCCCATCTATCGCCCCGTGTACACCGGTGGCCCCCATCTATCGCCCCGTGTACACCGTGGCCCCCATCTATCGCCCCGTGTACACCGTGGCCCCCATCTATCGCCCCGTGTACACCGTGGCCCCCATCTATCGCCCCGTGTACACCGTGGCCCCCATCTATCGCCCCGTGTACACCGTGGCCCCCATCTATCGCCCCGTGTACACCGTGGCCCCCATCTATCGCCCCAGTGTACACCGTGGCCCCCATCTATCGCCCCGTGTACACCGTGGCCCCCATCTATCGCCCCGTGTACACCGTGGCCCCCATCTATCGCCCCGTGTACACCGTGGCCCCCATCTATCGCCCCGTGTACACCGTGGCCCCCATCTATCGCCCCGTGTACACCGTGGCCCCAATCTATCGCCCCGTGTACACCATGGCCCCCATCTATCGCCCCGTGTACACCATGGCCCCCATCTATCGCCCCGTGTACACCATGGCCCCATCTATCGCCCCGTGTACACCATGGCCCCCATCTATCGCCCCGTGTACACCATGGCCCCCATCTATCGCCCCGTGTACACCATGGCCCCCATCTATCGCCCCGTGTACACCATGGCCCCATCTATCGCCCCGTGTACACCATGGCCCCCATCTATCGCCCCGTGTACACCATGGCCCCCATCTATCGCCCCGTGTACACCATGGCCCCATCTATCGCCCGTGTACACCATGGCCCCCATCTATCGCCCGTGTACACCATGGCCCCCATCTATCGCCCCGTGTACACCATGGCCCCCATCCTATCGCCCCGTGTACACCATGGCCCCCATCTATCGCCCCGTGTACACCATGGCCCCCATCTATCGCCCCGTGTACACCATGGCCCCCATCTATCGCCCCGTGTACACCATGGCCCCCATCTATCGCCCCGTGTACACCATGGCCCCCATCTATCGCCCCACTCACTTGGCGAGGGTGATGAGCCCCACGTTGTTCTCGGGGTTACTCCGGGTCTTGGAGTGACACACAATGTTGACGGCGTCTTGCTGCGCCTGGAGCCGCGTTGGAAGGAAATCGCCATTCCTCATATATTCACTGTTATCCACACTGTAAGACAAGGCATGAGATTAAGACTTTGGGCCCCACAAGACAGGAAGGGACCCCGGCTGATAAGACTGCAGCAGCCAATCAGATGAAGCTTTCCACCTCTTGCCCTGTGACACACAATGACAGACACTCTCTGATTGGTCGCTGCCGGTTTCCATAGTAACAGCCCCGACCCCGGCTGCTGCCCCATTATACCAGGCTCGGCCGAGGATGACTCAGGGATTCGGACAGAGCGTCTCCTGAGCCCCGAGAACCGGTCCCGTCCCCTGGAGCAGAGCTCAGATCCCCGCCGCACTCGCCCCCATCCCCCGCCTGCCCCGGTCAGCCCGCTCCCGGTTCTCACCAGACCATAGTACTCTCCAGCACCATCTTGCCGTATTGTCACTGTGCAACTACAGGCCAACAAGCTGCGCTAAGACTGGACGTGAGCGTCAGCCAATCAGCGCCACTTCCGCCTCTCAGCGCGCAGCATGCCGGGAAGTGTAGTTCTAATATTCCCCCACCTCCCTTATTCCTTAGTACCCCTCATTACTCCCCCGTGTACTCCTCATTACCCCTCATTAATCCGCCAGTACCCTCATTACCCCCCCCCAGTACCCCTCATTATTTTCCAGTACATTTCATTGCTTCATCAGTACCCCCTCATTACTCCCCCAGTACCCCTCATTACTCCTCACTAGTACCCCCCATTACCGTTCATTATTTCCCCGGTACCCCTCATTACTCCCCAGTACTCTTCATTACTTCCCAGTCTCTTCATTACTCCCCAGTACCTCTCATTATTCCCCAGAACCCCACATTACTCCCCCAGTACTCTTCATTACTGCACAGTACACCTCATTACTCCCCAGTACCTCTCATTATTCCCAGAACCCCACATTACTCCCCAGTACTCCTCTACTCCACCGGTACCCCCACATTACTCCTTAGTACCCCTCATTACTGCCCCAGTACTCCTCATGACTACTCAGTACCCCTTATTATTCCCCAGTATCTCTCATTACTGCTCAGTCCCATCATTACTCCTCAGTACCCCTCATTACTCTCCAGTAGCCCTCTATTACTCCTTAGTACCCCTATTATTCCCCAGTACAGCGCATTACTCCTCAGTATCCCTCATTATTCCCCAGTACCTATATTACTCCCCAGAAGCCCTCATTACTCCCCCAGTACTCATACGCCACAGTACGCCTCATTACTTCCCAGTACCTCTCTTTATTCCCCAGAACCCCTCATTACTTCCCAGTACTTTTCATAATTCCCCAGTACCCCTTGTTACTCCTCAGTACCCCTCATTATTCCCCAGTACCTCTCATTACTGCTCAGTACCCCTCATTACTCCCCATTAGCCCTCAGTACTCCTCATTACTCCTTAGGTACCCCTCATATCCCCAGTACTGCGGCATTACTCCTCAGTATCCCTCATTATTCCCGCCAGTACCCCTCACTTCCCAGTACTCCTCATCTACTGCTCAGAACCACTCAATTATTCACTGTTATCCCTTCATGTACTCCCTAGTACCCCATGGATAACATAAGTGAAGGTTCTCCGATCATGTTCATCTCCCTTCTCTCCTCATGTAAGCATATGTTGAAGGTTTCCATCATGTTCATGCTCCCTTCTCTCCTCATGTAACATATGTGAAGGTTTCCATCGTGTCTTGCCTCTCCTTTTCTCCTCATGTAACATATGTGAAGGTTTCCATCATGTCTCCTCTCCCTTCTCTCTCATGTATACATATGTGAAGGTTCCATCATGTCTCCTCTCCTTCTCTCCTCATGTAACATATGTGAAGGTTTCCATCATGTCTCTCTCCCTTCTCTTCCTCATGTAACATATGTGAAGGTTTCCATCATGTCTCCTCTCTCCTCTCTTCTCTCTCATGTAACATATGTGAAGGTTTCCATCATGTCTCTTCTCCCTTCTCTCCTCATGTAACATATGTGAAGGTTTCCATCATGTCTTCTCCTCTCCCTTCTCTCCTCATGTAACATATGTGAAGGTTTCCATCATGTCTCCTCTCCCTTCTCTCCTCATGTGTAACATATGTGAAGGTTTCCATCATGTCTTCCTCTCCCTTCTCTCCTCATGTAACATATGTGAAGGTTTCCATCATGTCTTCTCTCCCTTCTCTCCTCATGTAACATATGTGAAGGTTTCCATCATGTCTCCTCTCCCTTCTCTCCTCATGTAACATATGTGAAGGTTTCCATCATGTCTCCTCTCCCTTTTTTTTTTTTTTTTTTTTTTTTTTTTTTTTTTTTTTTTTTTTTCTTCCTCATGTAACATATGTGAAGGTTTCCATCATGTCTCCTCTCCCTTCTCTCCTCATATGTAACATATGTGAAGGTTTCCCATCATGTCTTCCTCTCCTTTCTCTCCTCATGTAACATATGTGAAGGTTTCCATCATGTCTCCTCTCCCTTCTCTCCTCATGTAACATATGTGAAGGTTTCCATCATGTCTCCTCTCCCTTCTCTCCTCCTGTAACATATGTGAAGGTTTCCATCATGTCTCCTCTCCCTTCTCTCCTCATGTAACATATGTGAAGGTTTCCATCATGTCTCCTCTCCCTTCTCTCCTCATGTAACATATGTGAAGGTTTCCATCATGTCTCCTCTCCCTTCTCTCCTCATGTAACATATGTGAAGGTTTCCATCATGTCTCCTCTCCCTTCTCTCCTCATGTAACATATGTGAAGGTTTCCATCGTGTCTCTCTCCCTTCTCTCCTCATGTAACATATGTGAAGGTTTCCATCATGTCTCCTCTCCCTTCTCTCCTCATGTAACATATGTGAAGGTTTCCATCATGTCTCCTCTCCCTTCTCTCCTCATGTTAACATATGTGAAGGTTTCCATCATATGTCTCCTCTCCTTTCTCTCCATGTAACATATGTGAAGGTTTCCATCATGTCTCCTCTCCCTTCTCTCCTCATGTAAACATATGTGAAGGTTTCCATCATGTCTTTCCTCTCCCTTCCTCTCCTCATGCTAAACATATGTGAAGGTTTCCATCATGTCTCCTCTCCCTTCTCTCCTCATGTAACATATGTGAAGGTTTCCATCATGTCTCCTCTCCCTTCTCTCCTCCTGTAACATATGTGAAGGTTTTCCATCATGTTCCTCTCCCTTCTCTCCATGTAACATATGTGAAGGTTTCCATCATGTCTACCTCTCCCTTCTCTTCTCATGTAACATATGTGAAGGTTTCCATCATGTCTCCTCTCCCTTCTCTCCTCATGTAACATATGTGAAGGTTTCCATCATGTCTCCTCTCCCTTCTCTCTTCATGTAACATATGTGAAGGTTTCCATCATGTCCCCTCTCCCTTCTCTCCTCATGTAACATATGTGAAGGTTTTCCATCATGTCTCCTCTCCCTTCTCTCCTCATGTAACATATGTGAAGGTTTCCATCGTGTCTCCTCCTCCCTTCTCTCCTCATGTAACATATGTGTGAAGGTTTCCATCATGTCTCCTCTCCCTTCTCTCCTCATGTAACATATGTGAAGGTTTCCATCATGTGTCTCCTCTCCCTTCTCTCCTCATGTAACATATGTGAAGGTTTCCATCATGTCTCCTCTCCCTTCTCTCCTCATTGTAACATATGTGAAGGTTTCCATCATGTCTCCTCTCCCTTTCTCTCCTCATGTAACATATGTGAAGGTTTCCATCATGTCTCCTCTCCCTTCTCTCCTCATGTAACATATGTGAAGGTTTCCATCATGTCTCCTCTCCCCTTCTCTCCTCATGTAACATATGTGAAGGTTTCCATCATGTCTCCTCTCCTTCTTCTCTCCTCATGTAACATATGTGAAGGTTTCCATCATGTCCTCCTCTCCCTTCTCTCCTCATGTAACATATGTGAAGGTTTCCATCATGTCTCCTCTCCCTTCTCTCTCTCATGTAACATATGTGAAGGTTTCCATCATGTCTCCTCTCCCTTCTCTCCTCATGTAACATATGTGAAGGTTTCCATCATGTCTCCTCTCCCTTTCTCTCCTCGTAACATATGTGAAGGTTTCCATCATGTCTCCTCTCCCTTTCTCTCCTCATGTAACATATGTGAAGGTTTCCATCATGTCTCCCTCTCCCTTCTCTCCTCATGTAACATATGTGAAGGTTTCCATCATGTGTCTCCTCTCCCTTCTCTCCTCATGTAACATATGTGAAGGTTTCCATCATGTCTCCTCTCCCTTCTCTCCTCATGTAACATATGTGAAGGTTTTCCATCATGTCTCCTCTCATGTAACATATGTGAAGGTTTCCATCATGTCTCTCCTTCTCCCTTCTTCCTCCTCATGTAAACATATGTGAAGGTTTCCATCATGTCTCCTCTCCCTTCTCTCCTCATGTAACATATGTGAAGGTCTCCATCATGTCTCCTCTCCCTTCTCTCCTCATGTAACATATGTGAAGGTTTCCATCATGTCTCCTCTCCCTTCTCTCCTCATGTAACATATGTGAAGGTCTCCATCATGTCTCCTCTCCCTTCTCTCCTCATGTAACATATGAAGGTTCCATCATGTCTCCTCTCCCCTTCTCTCCTCATGTAACATATGTGAAGGTTCCATCATTCTCTCTCCCTTTCTCCTCATGTAACATATTGAAGGTTTCCATCATGTCTCCTCTCCCTTCTCTCCTCATGTAACATATGTGAAGGTTTCCATCATGTCTCCTCTCCCTTCTCTCCTCATGTAACATATGTGAAGGTTTCCATCATGTCTTCTCTCCCTTTTCTCCTCATGTAACATATGTGAAGGTTTCCATCATGTCTCCTCTCCCTTCTCTCCTCATGTAACATATGTGAAGGTTTCCATCATGTCTCCTCTCCCTTCTCTCCTCATGTAACATATGTGAAGGGTTTCCATCGTGTTCCTCTCTCCCTTTCTCCTCATGTAACATATGTGAAGGTTTCCATCATGTCTCCTCTCCCTTCTCTCTCATGTAACATATGTGAAGGTTTCCATCATGTCTCCTCTCCCTTCTCTCCTCATGTATGTAACATATGTGAAGGTTTCCATCGTGTCTCCTCTCCCTTCTCTCTCCTCATGTAACATATGTGAAGGTTTCCATCATGTCTCTCTCCCTTCTCTCCTCATGTAAACATATGTGAAGGTTTCCCATCATGTCTCCTCTCCTTCCTCTCCTCATGTAACATATGTGAAGGTTTCCATCATGTCTCCTCTCCCTTCTCTCCTCATGTAACATATGTGAAGGTTTCCATCATGTCTCCTCTCCCTTCTCTCCTCATGTAACATATGTGAAGGTTTCCATCATGTCTCCTCTCCCTTCTCTCCTCATGTAACATATGTGAAGGTTTCCATCGTGTCTCCTCTCCCTTCTCTCCTCATGTAACATATGTGACGGTTTCCATCTTGCTTTGCACCACTCCTTTTGTGGTTGAGGTCTACAGGACTGGACTCAGTATTCCAGGTCTCACCAGGCAGTCGCCTATCTGTCTCCTGACTGGTTATTCCTCCAGCTATACAGCCAGACATCGTCCACATTGTGTTTATCAGAACTTATAGATCCTTCTCGTCTGAAGTCCAATATGATTCTCAGATCGAGGTCCCTTCTTCCGACACGCACTGATCTGCAGTTTCCACTGTTTGGACCTTTTGTCCAGAGACATTAAATCTTTTCCCGTTTTATAAACCCCTCCAGGAACATCAGTCATATAATTATCATCGCCCACCAACCCTGCTCCAGGGTCTCCTACAGGACAGGTCCTTGTGGTCATCACTTGTAACCCCTCACAACGCACACCATAAACAACAACCCTCCGCTGTCTAGTCATCAGCCACTGACCTGTCCCCGCATTACCACCAAACATCCATCTTTTATCGATCAGCTCGCTGTAGGACACTGCATTGAAGGCTTTGCTGAAGTCCAGGTAGGGGATATACTCTGCACCACATTCATCCAACACAAGAACTGCGGTTAGGGTGGCCATTGCCGGTTTATAGGTTAGCAGTCATCTTTTTGGATGGTTTCCATTATTTTTACTATTACTGATGTCAAGCTCACTGGTCTGTAGTCTCCAGCTTCTTCTTGTGGATGGGTACATTGCTGGCCACTCTTCACATCCACCATCATGTGTTAAACCAGTGAGAGATGCAACCGTCCTGGATGGGAGTTCTGGGAGGGAGGACATCATCTGGACCCATTACCTTGGTTGAAGCCCCCCCCCCCCACACAGGGTATCGTGTACCTGAGCGCGGTTATGTCATTTTCTTCCTCACTTGTGTCCAGATGCTGCGCTCCAACAGGAAAATGTATTGAGAGGACTCCTGAGGTCACACAGAAGAAGAGTCCTCTCCGTGCTGCTCACTGCTGGTTTGTGGGGGGCCTCTGTGTAATGTACACAGATGCAGCCACGATCAGCACCACTTATCTCAGATGATAGCAGATATCCCCCACCCTGACAGAACCAGGCAGTCACATCCAGCCCTCATGGCAGAGGACCATGGCACAGGGGTGCCAATCTCACCAGTCACACTACAAGAAGACCATGGGGCACCTATGACAAATCACACCCGGAGCTGCAGGGTTGTCAGGTCTCAGTTTATGTGCCCTGCCCCCGCACAGGTCATAGACTTAAATAAAACTCTCATAAATAGTAAAAACACCAAAAGGTAAGAAGAAAGCGAATATATAAAAGAGAGAAGGTGCAGCGGCGCAGGGGGTCCCCGCCCTCCACAGCACGGATTGAGCTGTGAGACCCCCTGCAATGTGGAGGTACCGCCTCATGGGGGCAGCACTGAGGATAAGGCAAAATAAATACATTGTCATTGGGGGCTGTAGAGGGCGCCGCTTCGCTCTGAGCCGCTGCTGCACTTCTCATTATATGTAAAGTCAATGCCCGGGTGCAGGACCAGTCAGTTGGCACAGGAGGGGGGTCCTTTCTTCCGGCACAGGTAACGTAGGCAGCAAACGCTTTTCAGTTTCAGTTTTTGGTCCAAGTTTACTTAGCGCAGTATGAAGGACAGCACAAAGTCCGTAAACCGTCAGTCTGCTCCAAAAATACCATCTAGGAAGTCGGGGAGACTGCACATAAGGCGTGTGAGGGGGCCCCCCACTTGTAACATTCACCGGGGGCTCCAGGCCCCCCAATGTCCAATAATACAGTGTCCTGGAGGCTGACGAGGTGGCAGCGAGTCCCATCACTGTGAAGAGAATGAGAGGCAGGGTGAGCACAGCGCCCCCCGCAGGCCAGAGCAGCAGAAGCGGCAGAACTACTTACAAAACAGATCTCTGTCTCAATCTGACTGGCATCCAGCGGCTCCTCCTCCTCTCCGGGGTGAGCGGCAGAGTCGCCCGTCCTGCGGGGAGGACAACCAGCATTACAACGCACATACCACCCCAGTACCAGGATCGGGGGGCGCAGCCACTCACCTCTCTCTTGTGCTCTCCTCGTTCTCTGTCGTCTCTGACTTGTGGACTTCTACACCGACCGCCCTACAAAGCAGACAAATCCTGAGCGCTCTGCGACCACCGGGCCCTGCACAGACCCCTGGAACGAGCACCTACCTGTGTGCCGGCGAATTTAACCCTCCGCTGCCTAAAGACGATGTGGACAGAGTGGTGGCTAGGGAGTCACTGGCAGCTTCATCCACGGGAGGGGTGCGGGGCAGCACGTCGGGCCGTCCATAGGGACCTTCTGGGATAAGAGATTGCGGTCAGATAGCGGAGGATGAGGGTTATTACTCGGAGGAGAGATGACGGCACTCACCCTGATCGGGCTCTGGGCTCAGGTACGGCTGCCTCTCTCCTGTCAGTTGTAGCTGAGAGGGCACCGCAGCCTGGGTGGCCCTGCGGGTGATGCCTGGCATGATCCGGCTCTTCTTGGAGGGTGAGGCTTTGACTGTGGAGGGGACACATGGTTAGTGTGAGGGAGGCGCTGACAGAGGGGCCCCGGGCCCTGTGACTACTCACGTGGGATTTTCTTGAACACTGTGTTACACATGAAGCGCTGGAAACGTTCGGCATAGAAGCCAGGCCTGTGAACTGAGACCGTGTCCTAAAGAGAAACGGACCGTTACCACAGCGAGATCAACGGCACCCAACAACACATCCGCAGGGACAACTCACCCCATCGTGGACCAGCGCCTTCCAGGAGTGCTCCAGCTTCTTAATGAACCTGAAGGGAGACAAATGGAGGGACTAAGACCAAGGACTGGCAGGGACAAGGCGGCTGGAGGGCAGGGGAAGGACTGACCTGTAGGACTGGAGGACGTCGATGACCCCGATGTACAGCAGCAGACGCTCTCCTTTCGCATTACGAGCTGGAATGCCGCCCATCCTAAAGACACAGAGACCCCGGCGTTAGGCAGACATATTCTAGTGCCTCCCGGTGCCTCCATACAACATGAGGGACCTACTGATCGTCCGTCTCTATGGGGCCCCCTCGACGAGCCTCGCCCTGGATGGATTCCATGGCGGTGGAGTAGAGCGCCTTCTGTGCAGCCGGTTTCCGCAGATCGGCCTGCGTCTGGCCGTCCACCACGGTATTCTCCCTCTGGGCGTGGTCCATATTGTGGACGCCCACCAGTAAGCTGTAATCCATGATCTTGAAGCTCTGCAGAACCTGGAGCGGAAACACAAGTGATGAGAACGTCCACGCACCCGACCTTCTGCAAGATCTCTGCTTGCTGTGAGACATAACATGTATCCTCTGGGAGCCTGCACTAACACACTGTAACAGGCTCCCAGCTGTGAGAAGACTCTGGAGCCTGCACTAACCAACACTGTAACAGGCTCTCAAGCTGTGAGAAGTCTCTGGACGCCTGCACTACACACACTGTAACAGGCTCCCAGCTGTGAGAAGTCTCTGGAGCCTGCACTAACACACTGTAACAGGCTCCCAGCTGTGAGAAGTCTCTGGAGCCTGCACTAACACACTGTAACAGGCTCTCAGCTGTGAGAAGTCTCTGGAGCCTGCACTAACACACTGTAACAGGCTCCCAGCTGTGAGAAGTCTCTGGAGCCTGCACTAACACACTGTAACAGGCTCCCAGCTGTGAGAAGTCTCTGGAGCCTGCACTAACACACTGTAACAGGCTCCCAGCTGTGAGAAGTCTCTGGAGCGGTCACCCACTGCTCCTTACCAGACAGTCCCTCTGGATGGTCTTGCACAGGGCGCTGTACATGTCGGGGTCCAGGAAGAGTCCGTCAGGCATGTCCTGCATGAAGTCCAGGTCCTTGTAGGTGGGGAAGCTCTTCTCCCGCTCCTTGGGGGAGGCGCGCCTCTTGTAGGTGGAGCCCTTCAGGTCGTACTTCAGGTGCATCTTGACGGAGCGGGGCAGCAGATTATTCATCACCACGATGCGGATGTTCTTGCCCCCGGCTTGGACGCAGTACAGTCCGTAGAACTTGGGCAGCAGGGTGCGGGGTTCTGGTTCAGGTTCTGGAGGAGGAGGCAGGGTTATTGGGGGGTCTCTGCCCGTCCACCACCACATTACCACCCGGCGGGCGCCCACTCCTTACCATGTAGTATCCAGGCAGCAACTTCTGCAGGAACTCGGCCTCCTTGTGCTGAACCGTCTTGATGATGAACTCGTCGTCTCCGGACACGTAGAAGAGCGACCCGCTGGCCCCAGAGTTAGACAGCTCAATGAGGGGCTCGTTACAGAGCGAGTACTGCAGGGAGAACACCGGCACTGAGTCCGGGGGCCACACACTACATTAACCCCTCACCGCTCCACCCTCCTACTCACCAGATAATCATCTGGACGAATGCCAAAAAGCTCCCTGAAGTAACGGAAAGCCACAGGGGCGTAGGTCTTGAAGCGGAAGTCGTGGTAGTGATGGGCGGGCGTCAGGTTACTGCCCTCACTGTAAGACAGGACAACATGTCACCCAATCTGCCCCAGGGGGCAACACGGGGATTACTGGACCCCCGAGGATCCACACCTACCCAGGGAAGAAGATGCTCTCAACCACATAGAAATCCTGCATCAGGACGTCCCTCTCGGGCTTGGTGCTGAGGCTGCCCACCGTGTGGGTGATCCCAGCTGTATGGCACCTTTAAGAGCGGACGACGTGGTCTGAGGGAAGAAGACCAGGTTAGGTTACTCCTCACAACACAGAGCGCGGGCGTCACCACCCCCGGCACCCACCTTCTTATACGTGGTCTCCCCTGTAGAGTCCACGCCTCTGTGCCCAATCTTCTTCATGGTGAGCGCTCCCCCCTGAGCCGAAGCACCCGGCAACTGGGAAAGACACAGATCCAGGGTCACCCTAATGTCAGCCACACTAGATGGAGAAAAGTAAGTGACCCCCCAGGAGCTTAAACAACCTCCAATTCTGCATTAACATGGAGTTGCCCCCGTCTGCTCCTCTGGGAGGTCCTCCCCTTATTCCTCCTGGAAGGTGATTTGTGGAGGGCGTCTATGGGCATTTTCATCCCTTCATCCAGGACACCATTTGAGAGGACAGCCCCCGATGTGGTAGGAGAGGGCCCGGCTCGCAGTCTCTGTCCTGGTGTTGGGTTGAGGACCGGTCGGTCAGGTTCTTCCAGACTTCCCCAACCATGTCTTTATGGAGCTTGTGCACCGTCCCCAAACTGTTCCCACTAAGCAGTCACCACCCAATTCTCCACAATGTCTCATCTGCTGAAGCATTATGTATTCCCGTCACTGGAACAAAGGGGCCACAGCATTACCCCTCCTCCACCAGACTGTACAGTGGGCACAATGCCGGCAGACAGCTAACGTTCTCCTGGCATTTACCAGACTCGTCCATCAGACCGCTACCTGTGGAAGACTGTCCTGTACTGAACCTGAGTTACATCCTGTATTATACTCCAGAGCTGCACTCCCTATTCTGCTGGTGCAGTCACTGTGTACATATATTACTTATCCTGTACTGATCCTGAGTTACATCCTGTATTATACTCCAGAGCTGCACTCACTATTCTGCTGGTGCAGTCACTGTGTACATACATACTTATCCTGTACTGATCCTGAGATATATCCTGTATTATACTCCAGAGCTGCACTCACTATTCTGCTGGTGCAGTCACTGTGTACATACATTACTTATCCTGTATTATACTCCAGAGCTGCACTCACTATTCTGCTGGTGGCAGTCACTGTGTACATACATTACTTATCCTGTATTATACTCCAGAGCTGCACTCACTATTCTGCTGGTGCAGTCACTGTGTACATACATTACTTATCCTGTACTGATCCTGAGTTACATCCTGTATTATACTCCAGAGCTGCACTCACTATTCTGCTGGTGCAGTCACTGTGTACATACATTACTTATCCTGTATTATACTCCAGAGCTGCACTCACTATTCTGCTGGTGCAGTCCACTGTGTACATACATTACTTATCCTGTACTGATCCTGAGTTACATCCTGTATTATACTCCAGAGCTGCACTCACTATTCTGCTGGTGCAGTCACTGTGTACATATATTACTTATCCTGTACTGATCCTGAGTTACATCCTGTATTATACTCCAGAGCTGCACTCACTATTCTGCTGGTGCAGTCACGTGTACATACATTACTTATCCTGTACTATCCTGATATTATCTATACCCAGAGCTGCACTCACTATTCTGCTGTGCACACTGTGTACATACATTACTTATCCTGTATTATACTCCAGAGCTGCACTCACTATTCTGCTGGTGCAGTCACTGTGTACATTATTATCCTGTAAGACTGCACACTTTGCTGGTGCAGTCATGTACATACATTACTTATCCTGTATTATACTCCAGAGCTGCACTCACTATTCTGCTGGTGCAGTCACTGTGTACATACATTACTTATCCTGTATTATTACTCCAGAGCTGCACTCACTATTCTGCTGGTGCAGTCACTGTGTACATACATACTTATCCTGTACTGATCCTGATTACATCCGTATTATACTCCAGAGCTGCACTCACTATTCTGCTGGTGCAGTCACTGTGTACATACATTATTATCCTGTACTGATCCTGAGTATATCCTGTATTATACTCCAGAGCTGCACTCACTATTCTGCTGGTGCAGTCACTGTTGTACATACATTACTTATCCTGTATTATTACTCCAGAGCTGCACTCACTATTCTGCTGGTGCAGTCACTGTGTACATACATTACTTATCCTGTACTGATCCTGAGTTAATCCTGTATTATACTCCAGAGCTGCACTCCACTATTCTGCTGGTGCAGTCACTGTCACATGTGTACATACATTGTAGTCTGTACATCATTACTGTAGACTCCTATCTCCAGCTGCTACTCACTATTCTGCTGGTGCAGTCACTGTGTACATACATTACTTATCCTGTACTGATCCTGAGTTACATCCTGTATTATACTCCAGAGCTGCACTCACTATTCTGCTGGTGCAGTCACTGTGTACATACATTACTTATCCTGTATTATACTCCAGAGCTGCACTCACTATTCTGCTCTTCATGTAATCTATGAGCTTGTCAGTAACCTTTGGAGACAGTGCCACCTACAGGCTGATCAGAGGGGTTACACATTGGCAGTCACTCACCCCTATGCTGCCCTCGGACTGGGTGCTCCTCTTCATGGTGGGTGCTCCTGTAAACAGAGAAGCAATCCGTTTAGGACTGTGCAAAAAGCAATTACCATTCACAAGATTTGCATATCCACGCCCCAATTATGGTAATGACGTCACAGCACAAGCACAGCCGTTAACGGTCACTCCGCTAATTACAAAAGGGTTAAGCGTCGTCTCTAGTAGACAAGGGGTTAATTGATGATGTAACCCTCTCACCCCAGCAGCAGGGCCCCCACTGACCGAGGGCGCGGGGGTTACGGTTGCACACACTGAGGGGGCGGTCTGGATCCACTGCTGACCAGGCCTACAGAGTGAGTGGCCCCCGGCATGCAGCACTCTGGACAGACATGCACCCGGTACCTCTGCGGGAGATGAGAGCGCCCAGACCACAGCACAGACCGCAGCCAGCTGGGGGGGGGAGACAAAGGAGGACAACCATCACTGGGCTCAGGAGCTGACACTAACTGTACAACCCCTCCCCCTACAACCACGGCCACTCAGGACCCCAAGAAAGGTGTGCACCCTCCCCTGTGGAGGGCTTACCCCAGCTGTGGGGGTTTTTAGGTTCTTATAGAGTCAGGACCCCCAGGGACACTGCCACAGCCGCTCTACACCCCCTGTGCACCCAACAACTGCATCACAGGGGTCTGTAGGTGGAAGATACCCAGGGAAGGAGGTAGGGGGTGATCACAGGTACTCAGGGGTATTGATGGGAGGCAAGGGAGTGATCACAGGTACTCAGGACTATTGATGGGAGGCAGGGAGTGATCACAGGTACTCAGGACTATTGATGGGAGGCAGGGAGTGATCACAGGTACGTGAGACTATTGATGGGAGGCAGGGGGTGATCACAGGTACTCAGGACTATTGATGGGTGAGGCAGGGAGTGATCACAGGTACGTGAGACTATTGATGGGAGGCAGGGGGTGATCACAGGTACTCAGGACTATTGATGGAGGCAGGGGTGATCACAGGTACTCAGGGCTATTGATGGGAGGCAGGGGGTGATCACAGATACTTAGGACTATTGATGGGAGGCAGGGGGTGATCACAGGTACTCAGGGGTATTGATGGGAGGCAGGGGGTGATCACAGGTACGCGAGACTATTGATAGGAGGCAGGGGGTGATCACAGGTACTCAGGGCTATTGATGGGAGGCAGGGAGTGATCACAGGTACGTGAGACTATTGATGGGAGGCAGGGAGTGATCACAGGTACTCAGGACTATTGATGGGAGGCAGGGAGTGATCACAGGTACTCAGGGGTATTGATGGGAGGCAGGGGGTGATCACAGGTACTCATTGGTATTGATGGAGGCAGGGGGTGAGCACAGGTACTCAGGGCTATTGATGGGAGGCAGGGAGTGATCACAGGTACGTGAGACTATTGATGGGAGGCAGGGGAGTGATCACAGGTACTCAGGACTATTGATGGGAGGCAGGGAGTGATCACAGGTACTCAGGACTATTGATGGAGCAGGGGTTGATCACAGGTACTCAGGACTATTGATGGGAGGCAGGGAGTGATCACAGGTACTCAGGGGTATTGATGGAGGCCAGGGGGTGATCACCAGGTACTCATTGGTATTGATGGGAGGCAGGGGGTGAGCCACAGGTACTCCGACTATTGATGGGAGGCCGGGGGGTGAGCACAGGTACTCAGGACTATTGATGGGAGGCAGGGGGTGATCACAGGTACTCAGGACTATGAGGAGGCAGGGGGTGAGCACAGGTTACTCATTGGTATTGATGGGAGGCAGGGGGTGAGCACAGGTACTCATTGGTATTGATGGGAGGCAGGGGTGAGCACAGGTACTCAGGGTATTGATGGGAGGCAGGGGGTGATCACAGGTACTCAGGGGGGGGTATTGATGGGGTAGGCAGGGGGGTGATCACAGGTACGTGAAACTATTGATGGGAGGCAGGGGGTGATTCACAGGTACGTGAGACTATTGATGGGAGGCAGGGGGGTGATCACAGGTACGTGAGACTATTGATGGGAGGCAGGGGTGATCACAGGTACGTGAGACTATTGATGGAGGCAGGGGGTGATCACAGGTACGTGAGACTATTGATGGGAGGCAGGGGGTGATCACAGGTACGTGAGGACTATTGATGGGAGGCAGGGGATGATCACAGGTACTCAGGAGTATTGAAGAGAAAGTTGGTAATCACAGGTAATCAGTGGTATTGATGGGAGGCAGGGGGTGATCACAGATACTTAGGACTATTGATGGGAGGCAGGGTGTTATCACAGGTACTCAGGGGTATTGATGGGAGGCAGGGGGTGATCCACAAGTATGCGAGACTATTGATGGGAGGCAGGGGGTGATCACAGGTACTCAGGGCTATTGGAAGGAGGCAGGGGTGATCACAGGTACTCAGGGCTATTGGAAGGAGGCAGGGGTGATCACAGTACTCATTGGTATTGATGGGAGGCAGGGGGTGAGCACAGGTACTCATTGGTATTGATGGGAGGCAGGGGCGTGAGCACAGGTACTCAGGGGTATTGATGGGAGGCAGGGGGTGATCACAGGTACGTGAGACTATTGATGGGAGGCAGGGGGTGATCACAGGTACGTGAGACTATTGATGGGAGGCAGGGGGTGATCACAGATACTCAGGGGTATTGATGGGAGGCAGGGGGTGATCACAGGTACGTGAGACTATTGATGGGAGGCAGGGGGTGATCACAGGTACTCAGGACTATTGATGGGAGGCAGGGGGTGATCACAGGTACTCAGGCTATTGGAAGGAGGCAGGGGGTGATCACAGGTACTCAGGACAATGGAGAGGAGGAAGGATTATTGGGGGGGAGCGGGGTGATCACAGGTGCTACTACTGTGGAGGGTTGCCTGCTGGCAGTGGAGGGGAGTTGGCGGGTCACGGGCAGGACCTGATCTCCTGGCACAAGGTGAGGCGTTGCTCACATTCCCCGCATGTGACGTGTGGGGTGGTGATGTCATCGCTGTCTCAGGGAACAGGACTCTCCAGCAGCAGGACGAGCAGACGGAGCTGCCAAACAAGGAAGGAATGTGGAGTATGCGGCAGGACAGCAAGCGCCAGCAGCCTGTGTGTATCATTAATCAACAGCAGCCAGGGGCCCCGCACCTCAGTGGCCCCCCTGATCTCATCACTTCACCTCAACCCTGACAACGTGAGGGTCCAGTGCTCAGAGGCCATATGACAACAGGGGGAAGATCAACTGCTCATGTCTGATCTGCGGATGGGACAGTGACATCAGACAGAAGCAGATGATAGCCGACCCCTATGGATTTCAGCTGGTACACACGGGGCCACAAGGGGCGGCTAGCTGCCAGTCACGAGACAGGGAGCGCCAGGAAAAACAACTGTGTCACTGGCCCCGGACCCGAGGGCTACACTGACCCACATGATATACCATGGGCTCCTGAGGACCATACTAACAAAATGGTTACTTACCCGGGCCCCTGAGGGCTACACAGACCCAACCACGATACATATCCGGGGCCTCTAGGGGATACACTGACCCAGCCATTATACATATCCGGGGCCCCTAGGGGATACACTGACCCAGCCATTATACATATCCGGGGCCCCTAGGGGATACACTGACCCAGCCATGATATATATCGGGGGCCCCTGAGGACTACACTGACCCACATGATATACCATGGGCTCCTGAGGACCATACTAACAAAATGGTTACTTACCCGGGCCCCTGAGGGCTACACAGACCCAACCACGATACATATCCGGGGCCTCTAGGGGATACACTGACCCAGCCATTATACATATCCGGGCCCCTAGGGGATACACTGACCCAGCCATGGATATATATCCGGGGCCCCTGAGGGACTACACTGACCCAGCCATGATATATATCCAGGGCCCCTGAGGACTACACTGACCCAGCCATGATATATATCCAAGGCCCCTGAGGACTACACTGACCCAGCCATGATATATAACCGGGGCCCCCGAGGACTACACTGACCCAGCCATGATATATATCCGGGGCCCCTGAGGACTACACTGACCCAGCCATGATATATATCTGGGGCCCTGGGGACTTACACTGACCCAGCCATGATATATATCTGGGGCCCCTGGGGACTACACTGACCCAGCCATTATATATATCCGGGGCCCCTGAGGACTACACTGACCCACTCGTGATATATATCCGGGGCCCCCGAGGACTACACTGACCCACTCGTGATATATATCCGGGGCCCCCGAGGACTACACTGACCCAGCCGTGATATATAACTGGGGCCCCCGAGGACTACACTGACCCAGCCATGATATATAACCTGGGCCCCTGAGGACTACACTGACCCAGCCATGTTGCCATATAGCGGGCTTGTTTGTGTGCAGACTCCTCCCCCACGGAGCGCCCCCTTACCTGGGCTGGTGCCCGCCACGGGTTCAGCGGCTGCAGCTGCCATGTCAGTCATGAAGGTCCAGGGTCAGGTGAAGGCAGGGGCCCATAAACAGAACAGTCCACAGGTTGGGGCCCTACAACCAGCCGATGTAATAATGGGCCCCTGGACCACACAGAGAGCTCCAGCGACACTTACACCCCAGGGGCCCCTCCAATGACCTCAGCACAAGGAGTGCCGGGGCTCCTCAGTAGTACACGGGAGACCTGAGGAACAACAGTAGAACTCTTGTGGCCCCTGAAAGCGTCCAGTGCAAGGGGCCCTGCTGGGGTTCCTTTAGGCCTCGGTCAGAAGGAGATTCCCGAGGCCCTGTATATCAGGGCTCTCCTGGGCAGCGCGCTCTGAGGTTTCTGCTGCTAGCGGTGACGTACGGCTGGGCACGGTTATCCCGGGGCGCGGTGTAGTCTGGGAGCGCCCCGTATCTCTAACGAACAATTCACTCGGTCGCGGTAACTCGCCACAGCGCATGCTCAAATCACGTTCTCTAAGAGGCGGGGCAATGGTGACGCACGCTGTGCCGTGAGACCGCGCCTCCCAGTGACGTAAGAAGCTTCAACACGTGACCCGGAAGCGACACTCCAGAATGGCACATGGCTATTTCAGCGTCTGATTCACGTGGAGTGGGCGGGACTACGAACTGAACAGCCCCGCCCTTCTGTTATGGAGACGTGGTTGTAACCCTTAGCAACCGGGCAGTGCCAGGAAGAGCAGGTAGGAGGGCAGTGCCAACAGGGAATCTCACACTCTTCATGGAGGAAGGGAGTCCCCAGCACAAAATTACAACCCGTGTCTGGTACGGCGCCCCCCGCAGCTGGTGACCTGTAGAGCACATCGGTAAAGGATCTAAAAATAACGAAGACTAGAAATTAATGGTGGTGTGAGGATATGGCAGTACTAGGACACTGGACTCACAGTGCCCCCAGTCTCCTGTATCACTCCGGAGCTGTAATCCATCACACGATGTAGTTCACAATGTCAGCGGCAGGACTTACCATTCCGGCCTCCCCTTCAGCAGCAGCGCTCAGCAGACCAGGGCTGTGGAGCCGTAAGCCAAAGCCCCGACTCCTCAATTTCCCCTCACCCTGACTCCCTCATACATGGAGCAGGTTTAAGTGATAACTTTAAACAAATTTGCATAAAATCAATAGTACAGATAAGTCATGACAAAAACAGTCTGTAATCTATCAGGCTTCTCTGGGTACAGCTCACTAAGGGCCTGATCAGAGGCGGAGCTAGAGGTTCAGCACATGGGGGGCGAAACATACTTGAGTGGGCCCCCACTTATTGGCTTCCCAAATGCACGTTTCCAACTTCACAGGCACATACTACTAGTTGTGGTTATAATACTGTATTATAAACTGCTAGATCATCTATGCTGTTAAGTACAGTACAATAGACTTTCTACATACCCTACTCTAAATACTCTACCACATAATGCAGGAAAATATAGGATTAATAGGAGTAAAAAAGGGGACTCCTATGTTAAAGGAAATCTGTCCCCAGCTTTTACATCACTAAACTAACAGTCCCTTGCCCCCATCAGACCTCAGATCAGCGTATTGTGCCCCCATCAGACCTCAGATCAGCGTATTGTGCCCCCATCAGACCTCAGATCAGCGTACTGTGCCCCCATCAGACCTCAGATCAGCAGAATGTGCCCCCATCAGACCTCAGATCAGCAGAATGTGCCCCCATCAGACCTCAGATCAGCAGAATGTGCCCCCATCAGACCTCAGATCAGCCCACTGTGCCCCCATCAGACCTCAGATCAGCAGAATGTGCCCCCATCAGACCTCAGATCAGCAGAATGTGCCCCATCAGACCTCAGATCAGCGTATTTGTGCCCCCATCAGACCTCAGATCAGCAGAACGTGCCCCCATCAGACCTCAGATCAGCAGAACGTGCCCCCATCAGACCTCAGATCAACAGAACTTGCCCCCATCAGACCTCAGATCGGCTTAATGTGCCCCCATCAGACCTCAGATCAGCAGAACGTGCCCCCATCAGACCTCAGATCAGCAGAATGTGCCCCCCATCAGACCTCAGATCAGCAGAATGTGCCCCCATCAGACTCAGATCAGCAGAATGTGCCCCCATCAGACCTCAGATCAGCAGAATGTGCCCCCATCAGACCTCAGATCGGCTTAATGTGCCCCCATCAGACCTCAGATCGGCTTAATGTGCCCCCATCAGACTCCATAATGTTAGCGCCTCACTTGTATTCGCCTGATTGTACTAAGGCCATCCCTGCTGGGCCCCCCCAGAAGTATTGGCCCGGAGCATCGCCTGTCCTGCCCCCCCATCCCCCCAGTAGCTATGCCTCTGGGCCTGATGTATGAAAACTGTCTCGGTCTAAGACTTTTTTTGTTGCCCATAGCAACCAATCAGAGCCTCCCCTTTCATTTCTCCAGAGCACTATATGAAATGAAAGGGGAGCTCTGATTGGTTGCTATGGACAACAAAGAAACTTCTACACCTAGACAGTTTTCATACATAAGGCTCTAGGTGTTTTACATCAGCAGATAGAAGCCATGAGAGCAGCTAACCTCTCCACACATGAGCTCAGAGGAAACATAAAGCATCAGAGAGAACATGCACTGGACATAAAGGGCAGCACAGTCATCTCAACTAAAAGCCGAAATCCTGAGATCAGGAACAGAACAGACATTTATAGGACATTTCATCATTTCACAAATTCTTATAAAAATATATTCAGCACTGAACTAAATTCATTATATATTTTAGGAGTTGGAGTCGGTCCATTTTATACCGACTCCACCAAAATGGTGACCGACTCCGACTCCACAGCCCTGCAGCAGACCACTACTCTCCCCAGTGGACTACAACTCCCCTCAGCTGCAGCGCTCAGCAGACTATGGCTCCCCTCAGCAGCAGCATAGTAACATAGTTTATAAGGCCGAAAAAAGCCCTCTGTCCATCCAGTTCGGCCTGTTTTCCTACAAGTTGATCCAGAGGAAGGCAAAAAACCCCTGTGAGGTAGAAGCCAATTTTTCTCACTTTAGGGAAAACATTCCTTCCCGACTCCAATCAGAATAACTCCCTGGATCAACGACCCCTCTCTAGTAATTATAACCTGTAATAATATTACCTCCAGAAATACATCCAGGCCCTTCTTGAACTCTTATAGTGAATTTACCATCACCACCTCCTCAGGCAGAGAGTTCCATAGTCTCACTGCTCTTACCGTAAAGAGTCCATAGTCTCACTGCTCTTACCGTAAAGAGTCCATAGTCTCACTGCTCTTACAGTAAAGAGCCCATAGTCTCACTGCTCTTACAGTAAAGAGTCCATAGTCTCACTGCTCTTACTGTAAAGAGTCCATAGTCTCACTGCTCTTACCGTAAAGAGTCCATAGTCTCAGTGCTCTTACCGTAAAGAGTCCATAGTCTCAGTGCTCTTACCGTAAAGAGTCCATAGTCTCAGTGCTCTTACCGTAAAGAGTCCATAACCGTTAAAGAGTCCATAGTCTCCAGTTGCTCTTACCGTAAAGAGTCCATAGTCTCACTGCTCTTACCGTTAAAGAGTCCATAGTCTCACTGCTCTTACCGTAAAGAGTCCATAGTCTCACTGCTCTTACCGTTAAAGAGTCCATAGTCTCACTGCTCTTACCGTAAAAGAGTCCATAGTCTCACTGCTCTTACCGTAAATAGTCCATAGTCTCACTGCTCTTACAGTATAGAGTCCATAGTCTCACTGCTCTTACCGTAAAGATCCATAGTCTCACTGCTCTTACCGTTAAAGAGTCCATAGTCTCTCTGCTCTTACAGTATAGTGTCCATAGTCTCACTGCTCTTACAGTAAAGAGTCCATAGTCTCACTACTCTTACCGTACAGAGTCCATAGTCTCACTGCTCTTACCGTTAGAGTCCATAGTCTCACTGCTCTTACAGTAAATAATCCATTAGTCTCACTGCCCTTACAGTAAAGAGTCCATAGTCTCACTGCTCTTACCATAAAGAGTCCATAGTCTCACTGCTTTTACCGTAAAGAGTCCATAGTCTCACTGCTCTTACCGAAAGAGTCCATAGTCTCACTGCTCTTACCGTAAAGAGTCCATAGTCTCACTGCTCTTACCGTAAAGAGTCCATAGTCTCACTGCTCTTACCGTAAAGAGTCCATAGTCTCACTGCTCTTACCGTAAAGAGTCCATAGTCTCACTGCTCTTACAGTAAAGAGTCCATAGTCTCACTGCTCTTACCGTAAAGAGTCCATAGTCTCACTGCTCTTACAGTAAAGAGTCCATAGTCTCACTGCCCTTACAGTAAAGAGTCTATAGTCTCACTGCTCTTACAGTAAGAGTCTATAGTCTCACTGCTCTTACAGTAAAGAGTCCATAGTCTCACTGCTCTTACCATAAAGAGTCCATAGTCTCACTGCTTTTACCGTAAAGAGTCCATAGTCTCACTGCTCTTACCGTAAAGAGTCCATAGTCTCTCTGCTCTTACCGTAAAGAGTCCATAGTCTCACTGCTCTTACCGTAAAGAGTCCATAGTCTCACTGCTCTTACCGTAAAGAGTCCATAGTCTCACTGCTCTTACCGTAGAGTCCATAGTCTCACTGCTCTTACAGGTAAAGAGTCCATAGTCTCACTGCTCTTACAGTAAAGAGTCCATAGTCTCACTGCTCTTACAGTAAAGAGTCCATAGTCTCACTGCCCTTACAGTAAAGAGTCTATAGTCTCACTGCTCTTACAGTAAAGAGTCCATAGTCTCACTGCTCTTACAGTAAAGAATCCTCTTCTATGTTTGTGTACAAACCTTCTTTCCTCCAGACGCAGAGGATGTCCCCTCGTCACAGTCACAGTCCTCGGGATAAATAGATGATGGGAGAGATCTCTGTACTGACCCCTGATATATTTATACATAGTTATTACATCTCCCCTCAGTCGTCCCTAATTTTGATAATCTTTCTGGGTCCTGTAGTCCACCCATTCCAGTTATTACTTTAGTTGCTCTCCTCTGAACCCTCTCCAGCTCTGCTATGTCTGCCTTGTTCACAGGAGCCCAGAACTGTACACAGTCCTCCATGTGTGGTCTGACTAGTGATTTGTAAAGTGGCAGGACTATGTTCTCATCACCGCCATCTATGCCTCTTTTGATGCAACCCATTATCTCATTGGCCTTGGCAGCAGCTGTCTGACACTGGTTTCTGTAGCTTAGTTTGCTGTTCACTAAAATTCCTAGGTTGTTTTTCATGTCAGAGTTCCCCTGTGTTTTACCATTTAGTATGTACTGGTGACTTGCATTATTCCTTCCTATGTGCATAACCTTACATTTGTCAGTGTTAAACCTCTGCGCTGAGCGAATCAGCAGCAGCGCTCAGCGGATGACTCCCCTCAGCATCAGCGCTCGGCAGACTACAACTCTCCTCAACAGTAGCGCTCGGTGGACAACGACTCCCCTCAGCGGTAGCGCTCAGCAGACTACGACTCCCCTCAGCGGCAGCGCTGGGCGGACTACGGACTGCCCCTCAGCCAGCAGCGCTGGGCGGACTACGACTCCCCTCAGCAGCAGCGCTGGGCGGACTACGACTCCCCTCAGCAGCAGCGCTGGGCGGACTGCGACTCCCCTCAGCAGCAGCGCTGGGCGGACTGCGACTCCCCTCAGCAGCAGCGCTGGGCGGACTGCGACTCCCCTCAGCAGCAGCGCTGGGCGGACTGCGACTCCCCTCAGCAGCAGCGGCTGGGGCGGACTGCGACTCCCCTCAGCAGCAGCGCTGGGCGGACTGCGACTCCCCTCAGCAGCAGCGGCTGGGCGGACTGCGACTCCCCTCAGCAGCAGCGCTGGGCGGACTGCGACTCCCCTCAGCAGCAGCGCTGGGCGGACTGCGACTCCCCTCAGCAGCAGCGCTGGGCGGACTGCGACTCCCCTCAGCAGCAGCGCTGGGCGGACTGCGACTCCCTCAGCAGCAGCGCTGGGCGGACTGCGACTCCCCTCAGCACAGCGCTGGGCGGACTGCGACTCCCCTCAGCAGCAGCGCTGGGCGGACTACGACTCCCCTCAGCAGCAGCGCTGGGCGGACTACGACTCCCCTCAGCAGCAGCGCTGGGCGGACTACGACTCCCTCAGCAGCAGCGCTTCCTGGACTACCACGACTCCCTCAGCAGCAGCGCTCGGCGGACTACGACTCCCTCAGCAGCAGCGCTCGGCGGACTACGACTCCCCTCAGCAGCAGCGCTCGCGGACTACGACTCCCCTCAGCAGCAGCGCTCGGCGGACTACGACTCCCCTCAGCAGGCAGCGCTCGGCGGGACTACGACTCCCCTCAGCAGCAGCGCTCGGCGGGACTACGACTCCCCCTCAGCAGCAGCGCTCGGGCGGACTACGACTCCCCTCAGCAGCAGCGCTCGGCGGACTACGACTCCCCTCAGCAGCAGCGCTCGGCGGACTACGACTTCCCTCAAGCAGCAGCGCTCGGCGGACTACGACTCCCCTCAGCAGCAGCGCTCGGCGGACTACGACTCCCCTCAGCAGCAGCGCTTCCTGGACTACCACGACTCCCTCAGCAGCAGCGCTCGGCGGACTACGACTCCCCTCAGCAGCAGCGCTCGGCGGCACTACGACTCCCCTCAGCAGCCAGCGCGGACTATGGCGACTCCCCTCACAGCAGCGCTCGGGACTACCACGACTCCCCTCAGCAGCAGCGCTCGGCGGACTACGACTCCCCTCAGCAGCAGCGCTCGGCGGACTACGACTCCCCTCATCAGCAGCGCTCGGCGGACTACGACTCCCTCAGCAGCAGCGCTCGGCGGACTACGACTCCCCTCAGCAGCAGCGCTCGGCGGACTACGACTCCCCTCAGCAGCAGCGCTCGGCGGACTACGCACTCCCCTCAGCCAGCAGCGCTCGGCGGACTACGACTCCCCTCAGCAGCAGCGCTCGGCGGACTACGACTCCCCTCAGCAGCAGCACTTAGCGGACTACGACTCCCCTCAGCAGCAGCGCTCGGCGGACTACGACTCTCCTCAGCAGCAGCACTTAGCTGACTATGTGTCCTATGCTCAACATGCTGGGGGGGAGGACAGTTCCTGCGCTCGAGGGATCTTTATGACCCGTGACAGAGGACGTCCCCACACACAAGATGTGATTCCATCTCCTTTAATGAGGACTGATACAGATGAAGGTTCAAACTTTTCCTTATAACAGTCCATCTCATGGTCGCCTGAAGGCGCTGAGTGTCCACAGATCCCGCTGCAGCCCTCACACCGGGAGCGTCAGTCTGCTGAGGGTAAAGGCCTTCACTTTAAGTAGCTGCTCATCCAGCGACACCTCGTCCCCGTCATTGGTGATGATCCAGTCAAACATCACCCCGGTGTCCAGGCCGCACTCCGACTCCGCATCATCCACCTCTGTACAGAAAGAGTCCAGGTCACTGCTTGGGGTCCGGGGATGTGTGTGTCTTAAAGGGGAACATGGCGGAGGTCAGTGAGGGACTTACCTGGGGCGTACACCCATCCTCTAGACCGCCGGCTCTCCATAGAGGCCTCCACACGAACCGTCTGCGTCACATCCCCGTAAGCCTCCAGGAACCAGTCCACGTCTGACCTGCGGCGGGCGTCGCTGATGATCTGGACAGAGACGTTCTGCATCAGACAGCGCCACCTGGAGGGCACATCACCACAAAGCAGCAGCCTGGTCTCCTACCCACACCGGCTGCGTCACCCCCGCCACAATCAGACGGCAGAAGAATCCTGGGTCCGCTCGCCTCTTCTCCTCTCCCCAGCGGATCATGTCGGCCCGGTACCGCTCCTTATACTCGCTGGCATCCAGGAGGCGCTCAAAGTCCAGACCCCGCTCCTGTGGAAGGAGAGAGGCAGCCAGGTGACTGCGGAGCTCAGTGCCCTGGGGGACAGGATGTGCAGGGGCCACACTGGCAGTGCTTACCAGAGCAAACTGCTGCTTCAGGGGCCCGGACAGGCGAAGGATGGAGCACACGTCCCCACCCAAACTGAAAGACACCAGGGAAAAGGGGTCAAACATCACCTTAAAAATGCCAGCACTCTGCCGCCCTCCCCCCAGCCACGGTGACCCCCCTTCTCCCTGGCACTCTCCGCGGTCACCGGCACTTTGACAACTTCCCCCCCAGTGACTGGCACTCTGTCAAACCCCCCCCCCCCCCCCCCCGGCACCTTATCGCCCTGCCACCCCCCCTGGCACTTTGACAACTTCCCCCCCAGTCACTGGCACTCTGCCAACCCCCCCTCCCCAGTCACCATCACTTTGCCCCCCTCCTCACCGGCACTTTGCCAACCACACTTCCCCCCCAGTGACTGGCACTTTGCCAACCCCCACCCCAGGTCACTGGCATTTTTGCCCCCCTCCTTTTTCAACCCAATCCCCCCCGCCCTCCCCAGCACTTTGCCCCTTCCACCCAGTCACCGACGGCACTCTGCGCCCCCCTCCTCGGTCACCTGGTTCGGAGCCGCTCCGTGATATAATCTTTCCCTGATTTCCTTTTCCCGCTGAAGATGAGAACCAACCGGGGCACAGCCATCACTACCAACCACCGGAACCCCGCCCACCAGCACATAGGCACGCCCCCGCCCATCGCTACCTGCTTTCAGTCCCCGCCCAACACTGTCCTGTCTGCATGGCTACAGGTTCATCGTTCTCTGTCCCGCCCAGTCTCCATAGTAACAGGGTCAGCCCATCTCCTGCTCAGAGTCACTCCACCTGCGCCGGAAGTCTGTGCGTGTAAACACGGAAACCGACACAGTCAATCACAGAGCCGGAACCGCTGGTCTCAGGGAGGGGCTAATAATGATTCCTCCCTCTCGTCCTCTCCTCCGGAGTCCGCTGTCCATCTCCAGCGGTGGAAAGTTCTGTTACCTATCGGCCTCTGCCCACTCAGGACAGAGACCCTACAGTGACTCCAGAAACAACTGCAACGTTTTAAAGTTTTATTTTCAAAGTGCATTAGTTCAGTGAGAGTTAAATAAAAACCGCAAACGGCATAAAACACACAAACAAACAAGCGCAATCCAGTGTGGACGAGAAGAGAAGCCGTGAAGCAGGGCCGTCCATCAAACATTGCCTTCTATGGCTGCAGGAAGGGGACACACAGGGTTTATACTTTTATAGGGAAAGGCAGAAGTGATTCATGAAGGTGTAGAGGAAGGATGAAGAAGAAGGCAGAGAAGACTGAAGGAAGAAGAAGGATGAAGAAGGGCAGAGAAGACTGAAGGAAGAGGAAGGATGAAGAAGAAGAAGGGCAGAGAAGACTGAAGGAAGAGGAAGGAATGAAGAAGAAGAAGGGCAGAGAAGACTGAAGGAAGAGGAAGGATGAAGAAGAAGAAAGGGCAGAGAAGACTGAAGGAAGAGGAAGGATGAAGAAGGGCAGAGAAGACTGAAGGAAGAGGAAGGATGAAGAAGAAGAAGGGCAGAGAAGACTGAAGGAAGAGGAAGGATGATGATGAAGAAGAAGGGCAGAGAAGACTGAAGGAAGAGGAAGATGATGATGAAGAAGAAGGGCAGAGAAGACTGAAGGAAGAGGAAGGATGATGATGAAGAAGAAGGGCAGAGAAGACTGAAGGAAGAGGAAGGAATGATGATGAAGAAGAAGGGCAGAGAAGACTGATGGAAGAAGGAAACATGAAGAAGAAGAAGGCAGAGAAGACTGAAGGAAGAGGAAGGATGAAGAAGAAGAAGGGCAGAGAAGACTGAAGGAAGAGGAAGGATGAGATTTGATGAAGAAGAAGGCAGAGAAGACTGAAGGAAGAGGAAGGAATGATGATGAAGAAAGAAGGGCAGAGAAGACTGAAGGAAGAGGAAGGATGATGAGAAGAAGGCAAGACTGAAGAAGGAAGGATGAGAGAAGAAGGGCAGAGAAGACTGAAGGAGAGGAAGGGATGAAGAAGGCAGAGAAGACTGAAGGAAGAGAAGGATGAAGAAGGGCAGAGAAGACTGAAGGAAGAGGGAAGGATGAAGAAGGGCAGAGAAGACTGAAGGAAGAGGAAGGAAAGAAGAAGGGCAGAGAAGACTGAAGGAAGAGGAAGGATGAAGAAGAAGAAGGCAGAGGAAGACTGAAGGAAGAGGAAGGATGAAGAAGAAGGGAAGAGAAGACTGAAGGATGAGGAAGGAGAAGAGAGGGCAGAGAGACTGAAGGAAGAGGAAGGATGAAGAAGAAAAGGGCAGAGAGACTGAAGATGAAGAAGGGCAGAGAAGACTGAAGGATGAAGAAGAAGGGCAGAGAAGACTGAAGGAAGAGGAAGGATGAAGAAGAAGGGCAGAGAAGACTGATGGAAGAGGAAACATGAAGAAGAAGGGCAGAGAAGACTGATGGAAGAGGAAACATGAAGAAGAAGGGCAGAGAAGACTGATGAAGAGGAAACATGAAGAAGAAGGGCAGAGAAGACTGAAGGAAGAGGAAACATGAAGAAGAAGGGCAGAGAAGACTGAAGGAAGAGGAAGGATGAAGAAGGGCAGAGAAGAGGAAGCATTAAAGGGTTATTCCCATTCTCTCTAGGATATGCCCCCATTGTCTTATAGGTGCGGGTCCCACCACTGGGACCCGCAACTATATCGAGAACGGAGCGGGGAGCGCTGTGTCTGGAGGACCCCAGGTTTCCCGGGATCCGGCCACCACCAGGCGCGGCTCCCCCGTTGCTCCTATAGAAATGAATGGGAGCGTACTGCGCATGCTCGGCCACCACTCCCATTCATTTCTATGTAGCTGATGGAAATAGCCGAGTCAGCACTCGGCTATTTTCCGGCGGCCCCATAGAAATGAATGGAGGGCGGCTGCGCACGCCCTCCTTCACTTCGGGGGGTCTGTTCTCGATATAGGTGCGTATAAGACAATGGGGGCATATCCTAGCGATATGCCCCCATTGTTTAAGATGAGAATAACCCTTTAAAGGGGTTGTCCACTTCTTACTGTTGATCTATCCTCAGAATAGGTCATCAATCTCAGATCAGTGGGGGTCAGCTGCTTGAGGAGACCGCAGTGCTCATACTAGCGCCACTTCTCTGCTATTGCGGTGGTGATCGGTGTAATACTACAGAGCCGGCCCACCAATCTGATCCTGAGGATTGGTCATCAATAGTAAAATGCGGACAAACCCTTTAAGGATGGAGAATCATATGAAGAGGAGTCATGATGGCAGAAGTACGGAGAAGCAGGAAGGATGGAGATGTGTGAAGGACAAAGAGAAGGAAAGAAGAGGAAGGATTGAGAATTACGAAGGAAGGACAAAAATGAGGGAAGAAGAATGGAGACGTAGGAAGGAAGAGAGAAGAACAATGGAAGAAGCATCATGAATGAAGGGTAGATGAAGGAAGAAGCAGGAAGAGGAGAGAGGAAAGCTTAAAGAGTAAACATGAAGGACAGAGAAGCCTGAAGAAGGGGAAGCACAGAAGGATGGAGGACATGAAGGAAACAGAAGGACATGAAGGAAACAGAAGGACGAGAGAGGACATGAAGGAAACAGGAGGACGGAGGACATGAAGGAAACAGGAGGACGAGGACATGAAGGAAACAGAAGGACGGAGGACATGAAGGAAACAGAAGGACGGAGGACATGAAGGAAACAGAAGGACGGAGGACATGAAGGACGAGAGGACATGAAGGAAACAGAAGGACGGAGGACATGAAGGAAACAGAAGGACGGGGGACATGAAGGAAACAGAAGGACGGGGGACATGAAGGAAACAGAAGGACGGGGGACATGAAGGACGGGGGACATGAAGGAAACAGAAGGACGGGGGACATGAAGGAAACAGAAGGACGGAGGACATGAAGGAAACAGAAGGACGGAGGAATGAAGGAAACAGAAGGACGGAGGACATGAAGGAAACAGAAGGACGGAGGACATGAAGGAAACAGAAGGACGGAGGACATGAAGGAAACAGAAGGACGGAGGACATGAAAGGAAACAGAAGGACGGAGGACATGAAGGAAACAGAAGGACGGGGGACATGAAGGAAACAGAAGGACGGAGGACATGAAGGAAACAGAAGGACGGGGGACATGAAGGAAACAGAAGGACGGGGGACATGAAGGAAACAGAAGGAACGGGGACATGAAGGAAACAGAAGGACGGGGAGACATGAAGGACGGGGACATGAAGGAAACAGAAGGACGGAGGACATGAAGGACGGGGGACATGAAGGAAACAGAAGGACGGGGGACATGAAGGAAACAGAAGGACATGAAGGAAACAGAAGGACGGAGGACATGAAGGAAACAGAAGGACGGAGGACATGCATGAAGGAAGGGGAACTTCTGCCTTTGGCTGAGAACCTATGCCCCAGGTCCTGTGTGTCTCCCCTGCACAGCTGTGTCCATCAGTGACCCTGTCATCCACCTCACAGGGGTTCTGCTTGAGATGTTGGAGTTACCTCAGGTCTGTGTCTCATCAGCTGGCCATTTTCTTCGGACTTGTAATTTGCGGCTGGTCTGTGAAGACTGTCTCTGCGGAGGACTCTGACTCCTGCCTCGTCTATGGGCAGGGAAACCCTCGACAGACTCATGACCACAAGAACAAGATAGAAACCAATCATACTTCAGCCGTCATGTGACTGGTGGCTTTTCTTCACTGGAGATGGCTTGCTGACTCTCTCCACTCTCTGATCGCCCCCTGCTGGTGGAAGAAGTGGCATTATCCTACAACTATTTCATAACAAGATGGAAAACCAGAGGGACAACCATGGGACGGACTCCAGGGGGAGCAGAATAAGGGATTCCACCAACAAAGACCACAAACAACGTGAACTATAGGAGTGTGACTGAAACAGCAACGAGCAGCACAACATCTCCCGACCGGGGAGACCATGAGTGTTACTGGTGGAGGCATGTGCAGCTATGGTGGATATTTAGTACTTCCTGGGGTCTCCATGCTGGTGGTCCTGCCGTCTTCTCTCTTCTTCGTGTTTGTAGCGGTAGTTGCCATGTTCATCCTTGCCTTCTTTACGTTTGTGGTGGTCTTTTTCATGCTTGTGCTGGTAGTCCCCATCATCTGCTTGATTATGGTGGTCTTTGTCATGCTTGTGGTGGTAGTCCGCTGTCATCTTCATGTTTATGGTGGTCTTTGTCATGTTTGCGGTGGTAGTCCCCATCATCTTCATGTTTATGGTGGTCTTTGTCATGCTTGTGGTGGTAGTCCCTGTCATCTTCATGTTTATGGTGGTCTTTGTCATGTTTGCGGTGGTAGTCCCCATCATCTTCATGTTTATGGTGTTTTTTGTCATGCTTGTGGTGGTAGTCCCTGTCTTCATGTTTATGGTGGTCTTTGTCATGTTTGCGGTGGTAGTCCCCATCATCTTCATGTTTATGGTGGTCTTTGTCATGCTTGTGGTGGTAGTCCCTGTCATCTTCATGTTTATGGTGGTCTTTGTCATGCTTGCGGTGGTAGTCCCCATCATCTTCATGTTTATGGTGGTCTTTGTCATGTTTGCGGTGGTAGTCCCCATCATCTTCATGTTTATGGTGGTCTTTGTCATGCTTGTGGTGGTAGTCCCATAATCTTCATTTGGGTTTTCATGTGGTGGTCCCTTATCTTGTCATGGGCTTGTCATGCTGTGGGTAGTCCCTATCATCTTCATGTTTATGGTGGTCTTTGTCATGTTTGCGGTGGTAGTCCCCATCATCTTCATGTTTATGGTGGTCTTTGTCATGCTTGCGGTGGTAGTCCCCATCATCTTCATGTTTATGGTGGTCTTTGTCATGCTTGTGGTGGTAGTTTCCGAGCCGGTCATCATGAACATCATGTTGGTGGTGGTGGTCTCCAGGTCTGCCCTCGTTTTCTTTATGCTTGTGGTTATAAGCCTTTGATGGGTAACGTCCAGTGGGTCCGTGGTCATTTTTGTGGAAGGTGTCAGTCTGTCCATGGTGCTGGTCACCATCTCTCCATGATTTGTGGTCATCACGACTCTTGTGTCTCTGAGAAGACTGATAACGGTTGTTGTGTGCATCCTTCTCCTGTTTCTTAGGTTTATTTTTATGGTCTTCGTCTTCCTTGTATTTTTCAGGGCTCTTAGGTTTATACTTGAAGGATTCTTTTCCAGACCTCTCATCAGGCGCTTTCTGCTCCTTGTTTGTGTTTTGATGTCTGTGGTTTTGTGGGTCGTACTTGTGTTTGTCATGGTTCTGCATCTGCCGGGCTCCATATTCTTTATATTGTATATTGTGAAAGTGTTCGCCGTCATGGCGCTGTCCTTCTGCTTCTCCACCAGGCTTCTCGGGATGGTGGCCATGATGATGGAATGAGCCCTTATTCTTGTCATGTTTGCTGTGTTTAGGAGATCGATGATGGTCTTTATTGTCATATTTGTGGTCAGATTCTTCTTCATGCTGAGAGTTTGGAGACCAGACTTTATCATTTTCATGTGTTTTGTGCTTTTTTGTGGGTTTGAAGTCATGGGAGTCTACATGGAGGTCAGTCCTGAAGGATTGGTTGATGCTCTGGTCATACGTCTTCTCCAGTTGTCCATATTGCTTGTGGTACTTGCTGGTTTTCTGCTGCTTGTCCTTTGCACATCTACAAGAGGAATTAAGACCTAGAAGACGTTATTAGAGGAAGTGCTAGTAATAGGTCACACAGAGCAATCAATAATGGGATAGTCCATAAATATGGCTGGCAGAGGGAAACATGGCTGAAGACCCGATGAATGTGGAGGGGTCAGATGGACAACGTGTGTGGAGAGGACAATTAACCCCTTCGCGCCCAGCGCCGTACATGTACGGCGCTGGGGCGATGCGGGCACATGGCGCCCGCTCGCGGGTGCGGCGGGCGTCATGGCCGGCAAGTCTCTGCTGTTTCTAACAGCAGAGACTTGCCGCTACTTACCGCCATCGGCGGCGTCTTCCTGGTTGATTAGATGCCGTGATCACACGTGATCACGGCATCTAGTTGCGTCTGAACCCGGAAGCATTCGCTTCGGATGGTCTACAGACACCCCGTGTGGCCAATCGGGGTGTCTGTACACCATATGAAAACTGTAATCCTCGCTGGTGAGGATTACAGTTTTCAAAGTGCAATTCTTATTCTGGCCACTAGATGGCAGGCCAGGATAAGAGATGAGCAATTCTTCGATTTCTATAAAAATCTATAAAATCCATAATTGCTCATAAAGAAAAAAAAAAAAGCCACAATATATAAGCCCATATTTGAGATTTCTAATAGTAAAAAAAAAATTAAAAAAATATATAAAAAATAAAAAAAGATGTAAAAGTTCAAATCACCCCCCTTTCCGTATAAGTAAAAAATAAATACCTAAATAACACTAAATATAGACATCATGGGTATCACCGTGACCGAAACGCCCGTACTTTTAAAATATAAAAAAAAAAAATTCCAATACGGCGAATTGTGTGGCGGAAAAAAGCGTCCAAATGGCGATTTGCCGTTTTTTGTCGCTTTTTTTTTCTAAAAAAAATTAAATAAAAAGGTGATCAAAAAGTCATACACACCCCAGAATGGTATCAATAAAAACTTCAGATCGTCCCGCAAAAAATGAGCCCCCAATACAGCTCTGTACACATAAATACCAAAAAGTTATAGGGGTCAAGATTTGACAAGGAAAAAAAAAAAAAAGGGCAACTTTCTAATTATTTTATCACTATGAAAACGCAGGAAAAACTATACATATTAGGTATTGCCGGATTCGTACTGACCAGTAGAATGAAAGTAACCGATCAGTTTTAATGCACATCGAACGCTGTAAATAAGAAACCCGTAGAACTGTAGCGGAATAGCGTTTTCTTTGCAATTTCACCCGGTTTGGAATTTTTTTCCCGCTTCCCACTGCACCGTATGCAATATTAAATGGTGGCGTTGGAAAGTACAACTTGTCCCGCAAAAAACAAGCCCTCATACAGCTATGTGAACAGAAAAATAAAAGCGTTATGGCTGTTTGAAGGCAGGGATCGCAAAACGAAAATGCAGAACCGAAAAAAGCTCCGGGGGTGAAGGGGTTGAGCCCTGTACAGAGGAGGGAGCGGCAGATATTACAGGCAGGAGTTCTGTCACAAAAATGGAGCTCAGACCAAGCTGGAGAATTACTTTAGGGACCATTTTGCCCCGAAAAATGTAAGACGTGGGCGTAATAATTCCATTTAGTCATTTCTTACAGAGAACTCGGCAACACCTACTGGGGCCACCATCGTAGACCCCAGAGGTTCTAGAACCTATCTCCTGTAATGTGACCATACTGCTCTTCACTAGACTTCTGAGAAAACAAGACAAAGATGACCATGGCCACCATCGTAGACCCCAGAGGTTCTAGAACCTATCTCCTGTAATGTGACCATACTGCTCTTCACTAGACTTCTGAGAAAACAAGACAAAGATGACCATGGCCACCATCGTAGACCCCAGAGGTTCTAGAACCTATCTCCTGTAATGTGACCATACTGCTCTTCACTAGACTTCTGAGAAAACAAGACAAAGATGACCATGGCCACCATCGTAGACCCCAGAGGTTCTAGAACCTATCTCCTGTAATGTGACCATACTGCTCTTCACTAGACTTCTGAGAAAACAAGACAAAGATGACCATGGCCACCATCGTAGACCCCAGAGGTTCTAGAACCTATCTCCTGTAATGTGACCATACTGCTCTTCACTAGACTTCTGAGAAAACAAGACAAAGATGACCATGGCCACCATCGTAGACCCCAGAGGTTCTAGAACCTATCACCTGTAATGTGACCATACTGCTCTTCACTAGACTTCTGAGAAAACAAGACAAAGATGACCATGGCCACCATCGAGACCCAGAGTTCTAGAACCTATCACCTGTAATGGACATACTGCTCGTCACTGACTTTGAGAAAACAAGACAGAGATGACATGGCCACCATCGTAGACCCCAGAGGTTCTAGAACCTATCACCTGTAATGTGACCATACTGCTCGTCACTAGACTTCTGAGAAAACAAGACAGAGATGACCATGGGCACCATGCTTTCTGTTTGGGCAGTAATGGACTCACCTTTTCTTGGTGACGCCTTCTCCAAAGAAGCTGGTATAAACGTATCTCTCAAAGTCGTCCACAAGGTCATCATTTCCCATCTCTTTTCTGGACAAATCTTCCAGGAAATCTTCCACATCATCCACGAAATCCTTGAAGCGGATCTTGTGGTGAGAGAAGAGAGGCCCCTCGAAGAAGCCATCAAGAAGAGGGGTGAGCTCAGGCAGGTGATGGGACAGCTGGGACTTGGTCAGGTAATTCAGCAGAACCTCCTCAAACTGCTTCCTCTGCACGGGCTTCAGCTCCACATTGAACAGGTCCATACCGTCCTTCCGAGCACAGTCTTCCAGACCAGAGCATCCCTCAGGGACCCGGTACTGGTGGTCTGAGAGCTTCTTCCAGAACTTGTTGTGGTCATGGTGCCGATGGTCTCTGTCTTGCTGTCTCTTGTGACTGTCTGTAAAGTCCTTCTGTCCCTTCCGAGGATGGAAGCCAGCCTCTGCTTCTCCCTGATGGTGCCGGGCTTGTTTCTGGTCATGATGATGGTGTGCAGAGTCTTTGTTCCTGTGTTCTCTGCTCTTCCAGGTCTCCTTGTCCTCTGAGATCTCGGCTCCCGCCTTCTCCCCGTGCCGATGCTTCTTGTCATCCTGCTTTTTGCTCCTCCGTTCTTCATGCTGTGACTCCGGATGCGTGTCTTCTGTCCATCGCTTGCCGTGCTCCTTGACACGCTTGTAATGTGTTTTTCTGAAGTCTCCTCCAGGACTGGAGATGTTCGGGGTCTTGCTGGACTTGTCCACCCTCTTCCACTCCTTATGACCATGGTCTCTCCTTTCTTCTCCCACTTGCTCCTTCCTCCTCTGCGCATGCTCTACATACTTCTTCTCCCATGTCTCAGATCTCTGAGCCTCCATGGCCAGTCTGCTGCTCATCTCTGACAGCCTTTCTTGAAGTAACTTCTCGTCCTCGCCTTCGTCACTTTTCGGCACTAGACTGTCGAGCTCTTGTCTGATGGAGGTCACCAACAACCGCTGCTTATCCAGCTCCTGCCGCAGCATTTGAGACTCAGCCACCAGGGTCTCCTTCTGAGCCAAGAAGCCTTCTATCTGCCGCCTGAGGGCCTCCAGGTCCACCTTCAGCTGGAAGTTCTCCACCAGCAGAACTTCCTTCTCCACAGCAGCGCTCTCCAGGACCTCCAGCTTCTCCTGCAGACTCTGCAGCTCCTCCTTGGCAGAGAGGTGCGCGGTCTCTTCTTTCAGCAGAGCATCCTTCAGTCCGATGTTCTCCTCTGCCAGTCCTGGCGTCCTCCCGTCACTGACAGACAGCAGAGCTTCTAACTCTTCCTTCTGTGCCTGGAAATGTAAACATTGGGTCACACAGAGTCCTCCCCCGAACATCTGCCCCAGCTCTGGAGGTGACCGGAGTATAAGACAGCAGGTTAGTGAGGACAGCTCTGGAGGTGACCGGAGTATAAGACAGCAGGTTAGTGAGGACAGCTCTGGAGGTGACCGGAGTATAAGACAGCAGGTTAGTGAGGACAGCTCTGGAGGTGACCGAGTATAAGACAGCAGGTTAGTGAGGACAGCTCTGGAGGTGACCGGAGTAGTATAAGAACAGCAGGTTAGTGAGGACAGCTCTGGAGGTGACTGGAGTATAAGACAGCAGGTTAGTGAGGACAGCTCTGGAGGTGACCGGAGTATAAGACAGCAGGTTAGTGAGGACAGCTCTGGAGGTGACCGGAGTATAAGACAGCAGGTTAGTGAGGACAGCTCTGGAGGTGACTGGAGTGACCGGATATAAGACAGCAGGTTAGTGAGGACAGCTCTGGAGTGACCGGAGTATAAGACAGCAGGTTAGTGAGGACAGCTCTGGAGGTGACCGGAGTATAAGACAGCAGGTTAGTGAGGACAGCTCTGGAGGTGACCGGAGTATAAGACAGCAGGTTAGTGAGGACAGCTCTGGAGGTGACTGGAGTATAAGACAGCAGGTTAGTGAGGACAGCTCTGGAGGTGACCGGAGTATAAGACAGCAGGTTAGTGAGGACAGCTCTGGAGGTGACCGGAGTATAAGACAGCAGGTTAGTGAGGACAGCTCTGGAGGTGACCGGAGTATAAGACAGCAGGTTAGTGAGGACAGCTCTGGAGGTGACTGGAGTATAAGACAGGTGTGAGGACAGCTCTGGAGGTGACCGGAGTATAAGACAGCAGGTTAGTGAGGACAGCTCTGGAGGTGACCGGAGTATAAGACAGCAGGTTAGTGAGGACAGCTCTGGAGGTGACCGGAGTATAAGACAGCAGGTTAGAGGACAGCTCTGGAGGTGACCGGAGTATAAGACAGCAGGTTAGTGAGGACAGCTCTGGAGGTGACCGGTATAAGACAGCAGGTAGGACAGCTAGGTGACCGGAGTATAAGACAGCAGGTTAGTGAGGACAGCTCTGGAGGTGACCGGAGTATAAGACATCAGGTTAGTGAGGACAAGCTCTGGAGGTGACTGGAGTATAAGACATCAGGTTAGTGGAGGCAGCTCTGGAGGTGACTGGAGTTAAGACAGCAGGTTAGTGAGGACAGCTCTGGAGGTGACCGGAGTATAAAGACAGCAGGTTAGTGAGGACAGCTCTGGAGGTGACCGGAGTATAAGAACAGCAGGTTAGTGAGGACAGCTCTGGAGGTGACCGGAGTATAAGACAGCAGGTTAGTGAGGACAGCTCTGGAGGTGACTGGAGTATAAGACAGCAGGTTAGTGAGGACAGCTCTGGAGGTGACCGGAGTATAAGACAGCAGGTTAGTGAGGACAGCTCTGGAGGTGACCGGAGTATAAGACAGCAGGTTAGTGAGGACAGCTCTGGAGGTGACCGGAGTATAAGACAGCAGGTTAGTGAGGACAGCTCTGGAGGTGACTGGAGTATAAGACAGCAGGTGAGGACAGCTCTGGAGGTGACCGGAGTATAAGACAGCAGGTGAGGACAGCTCTGGAGGTGACCGGAGTATAAGACAGCAGGTTAGTGAGGACAGCTCTGGAGGTGACCGGGAGTATAAGACAGCAGGTTAGTGAGGACAGCTCTGGAGGTGACCGGAGTATAAGACAGCAGGTTAGTGAGGACAGCTCTGGAGGTGACCGGAGTATAAGACGTGACAGAACAGTGGGGGTGAGGACAGCTCTGGAGGTGACCCGGAGTATAAGACAGCAGGTGAGGACAGCTCTGGAGGTAACCGGAGTATAAGACAGCAGGTTAGTGAGGACAGCTCTGGAGTGACCGGAGTATAAGACAGCAGGTGAGGACAGCTCTGGAGGTTAACCGGAGTATAAGACAGCAGGTTAGTGAGGACAGCTCTGGAGGTGACCGGAGTATAAGACATCAGGTTAGTGAGGACAGCTCTGGAGGTGACCGGAGTATAAGACAGCAGGTTAGGAGGACAGCTCTGGAAGTGACCGGAGTATAAGACAGCAGGTGAGGACAGCTCTGGAGGTGACCGGAGTATAAGACGTGACAGAACAGTGGGGGTGAGGGCTCCTGATTGGATGACACAGCAGTACACAGAACAGTGTAGTGTGGGAGCGTGACCTGGAGCGTGGCCTGCATGTGCCGAATCTCCTGGTTTTCCTTGGCCATCCCGTCCAGAAGGCCGCTCATGAGCTGCAGGCTGCTGGGGTCCCCGGTGAACTGATCTGCGTGCTGCTCAATCCAGTCCTGTCCGGAGACAAGGGGTTAAACCAGTCAGACAAGGGCTGCCCGTACCACCGGAGCCAACTAAAAGTATGTACCCCCCAAACCACAGAGTCCAGGATCCCCCCAAACCACAGCGTACGGGGTCCCACAGAGTCCAGGATCCCCCCAAACCACAGCGTACGAGGTCCCACAGAGCTCAGGATCCCCCCAAACCACAGCGTACGAGGTCCCACAGAGCTCAGGATCCCCCAAACCACAGCGTACGAGGACCCACAGAGCCCAGGATCCCCCAAACCACAGCGACGGGGACCCACCAGAGCCCAGGATCCCCCAAACCACAGCGTACGGGGACCCCAGAGCCAGGATCCCCCAAACCACAGCGTACGGGGACCCACAGAGTCCAGGATCCCCCCAAACCACAGCGTACGCGGGTCCCACAGAGCCCAGGATCCCCCCAAACCACAGCGTACGGGACCCACAGAGCCCAGGATCCCCCAAACCACAGCGGTACGGGGTCCCCACAGAGCCAGGATCCCCCAAACCACAGCGTACGGGATCCCACAGAGTCCAGGATCCCCAAACCACAGCGTACGGAGTCCCACAGAGCCCCAGGATCCCCCAACCACAGCGTGAGGACCCACAGAGTCCAGGATCCCCCCAAACCACAGCGTACGAGGACCCACAGAGTCCAGGATCCCCCAAACCACAGCGTACGGGGACCCACAGAGCCCAGGATCCCCCAAACCACAGCGTACGAGGACCCACAGAGTCCAGGATCCCCCCAAACCACAGCGTACGGGACCCACAGAGCCCAGGATCCCCCCAAACCACAGCGTACGGGACCCCACAGAGCCCAGGATCCCCCCAAACCACAGCGTACGAGGACCCACAGAGTCCCAGGATCCCCCCAAACCACAGCGTACGGGGACCCACAGAGCCCAGGATCCCCCAAAACCACAGCGTACGGGGACCCACAGAGTCCCCCCAGGATCCCCCCCCCCCCAAACCACAGCGTACGAGGACCCACAGAGTCCAGGATCCCCCCAAACCACAGCGTACGGGGACCCACAGAGTCCAGGATCCCCCCAAACCACAGCGTACGGGACCCACAGAGTCCAGGATCCCCCCAAACCACAGCGTACGGGGACTCCCCCCCAAACCACAGCGTAGGGGTCCCAGGATCCCCCCAAACCCAGCGTACGGGGACCCACAGAGCCCAGGATCCCCCCAAACCACAGCGTACGGGGACCCACAGAGTCCCAGGATCCCCCCAAACCACAGCGTACGAGGACCCACAGAGTCCAGGATCCCCCCAAACCACAGCGTACGGGGACCCACAGAGCCCAGGATCCCCCCAAACGACAGCGTACGGGGACCCACAGAGCCAGGATCCCCCAAACCACAGCGTACGAGGACCCACAGAGTCCAGGATCCCCCCAAACCAACAGCGTACGGGATCCCACAGAGCCAGGATCCCCCCAAACCACAGCGTACGGGGACCACAGAGTCCAGGATCCCCCCAAACCACAGCGTAGCGAGTAGGATCCAGACGGGACCCACAGAGTCCAGGATCCCCCCAAACCACAGCGTACGAGGACCCACAGAGTCCCAGGATCCCCCCAAACCACAGCGTACGGGGACCCACAGAGCCCAGGATCCCCCCAAACCACAGCGTACGGGACCCACAGAGTCCAGGATCCCCAAACCACAGCGTACGGGGAACCCACAGAGCCCAAGATCCCCCAAACCACAGCGTACGGGACCCACAGAGTCCAGGATCCCCCCAAACCACAGCGTACGAGGACCCACAGAGTCCAGGATCCCCCCAAAACCACAGCGTACGGGGAACCCACAGAGTCCAGGATCCCCCAAACCACAGCGTCGGGGACCCACAGAGCCCGGATCCCCCAAACAACAGCGTACGGGGCCCAGCCTAGGATCCCCCCCAGGTTCGGGACCCAGAGCCCAGGATCCCCCCAACTACAGCCGTACGGGGGACCCACAGAGGCCCAGGATCCCCCCAAACCACAGCGTACGGGGACGGCCACAGAGCCCCAGGATCCCCCAAACCCACAGCTGTACGGGGACCCCACAGAGTCCGAGGATCCCCCCAACCACAGGTACGGGGACCCCACAGAGTCCAGGATCCCCCCAAACCGACAGCGCACGGGATCCCACAGAGCCCAGGATCCCCCAAACCACAGCGTACGGGGTCCCACAGAAGGCCCAGGATCCCCCCAAACCACAGCGTACGGGATCCCAGAACCAGGAGCCCAGGATCCCCCCAAACCACAGCGTACGGGGGACCCACAGAGCCCAGGATCCCCCCAAACCACAGCTACGGGGTCCCACAGAGCCCAGGATCCCCCAAACCACAGCGTACGGGATCCCACAGAGCCCAGGATCCCCCCAAACCACAGCGTACGGGATCCCACAGAGCCCAGGATCCCCCCAACCACAGCGTACGGGGGACCCACAGAGCCCAGGATCCCCCCAAACCACAGCGTACGGGATCCCACAGAGCCCAGGATCCCCCAAACCACAGCGTACGGGATCCCACAGAGTCCAGGATCCCCCCAAACCACAGCGTACGGGATCCACAGTCCAGGATCCCCCCAAACCACAGCGTACGGGATCCCACAGAGTCTACTCACCTGAATGTCAGCAATGACCTGTGGCGGCCGCTCGTCTCCTCCTGTCACACTGCGAGAGACGATGTTCTGAGGAGGATCTGGAGGGGGAGAGACTGAGATGAGACGGCGCTGGGCGTGAGCGGAAGAGGCGGCGCTGGCCGTGCGCGGAGGAGGAGGCGGCGCTGGCCGTGCGCGGAGGAGGAGGCGGCGCTGGCCGTGCGCGGAGGAGGAGGCGGCGCTGGCCGTGCGCGGAGGAGGAGGCGGCGCTGGCCGGCGCGGAGGAGGAGGCGGCGCTGGGCCGTGCGCGGAGGAGGAGGCGGGCGCCGGCTGTGCGCGGAGGAGGAGGCGGCACTGGTTTGTATGAGGAGGGAGGCGGGGCCGCCGTGCGCAGAGGAGGAGGCGGCACTGGTTGTGTGCGGAGGAGGCGGTGCCGGCTGTGCGCGGAGGAGGAGGCGGGGCCGCCGTGCGCAGAGGAGGAGGCGGCGCTGGTCGTGTGCGGAGGAGGAGGCGGCTGGCTGTACGCGGAGGAGGAGGTGGCGCCGGCTGTGCGCGGAGGAGGAGGCAGGGCTGGCTGTGTGCAGAGGAGGAGGCCGCACTTACCGCCATCAGAGCTGAAGCTGCCGCCTGCAGAGACAGTACAGACAGTTAGCTGCTGGTATGGGGGACAGATATACAGCTACATTGCGGCCAGCAGGAGGCGCTCCACTCACCTGAGAAGACCAGGACACCGACACACAGGAGGCCGACGGCTGCGATCACCAGGACATTGAGGTTCGGAGAAGATCCACTGTCCGGGTCGTGCTCTACGGCTTCTCTGACACTGGGGCCGACGCTGACAGGAGGGGACCCTCGGCCCGCGCGCTTCCTGAGACCCTCCACGTCTTCTTCACTGCTGGAGCAGCTGACTTCCTCCAGGTCGCCCCCTGTGCAGGCAGAAGAATGGGGGCATGAGATAAAGGAGCAGTAGTGTCAGGAGGAGGCTGCACAAGCCAGCACGGACAGCACGCAGCACCTGCTCCAGCGCCCGGACCCCCGCTCCTCAGGACACCCACTGACAGGGGCTCTGGGATCAGCTGCACTAGTCTCTGAAAACAACGCGCTTCAAGACAAGAAGATAGAGGGGCGGGGTTAGAGGCGGAGACATTCTAATGAGAGGCGCCCTTATCCACACACCGCTCACCTACTATGCTGGGACCTGTTGGGCCCTCAGTGCTCGGAGGTGGCCCCTGCTCCTCATCCGGCTTCTCAGGCTCCTCGGGTTTCTCATGGTGTGTGGGACCCTCAGCAAATTCCTGGAAGACAGAGTCACCTCACATTATACAGAATGTCAGGCAACATGGCCGCCATGTCAGCTCCTGGCGGGCAGGTCTTACCGTGCCCGGCTTCTCATCTGGCGCTGTCTCCGCACTGTCAGGGGGGGGCACCGGGTCTAAGCCTGCAATGACAAAGACATAGGTGAGATCCCCACACAGCAGCAACACAACGGATGTGACCCCTACATGACCCCTCACCTGCAGCTCCGACCTCTTCCGCTCCACCCTGTGCCGCTCCCACCGTCTCCACCGGGAAACTCTGCGCAATAACAGATAACAATCATAGGAAGTGCCAACCAGAAAGGAGAAGCAGGACCGCCCCCGAGGAGCTATGTGAGCGGGAGGAGCCAGATCAAGACCTCGAAGGGGCAGAAACCCTCACAGCTAGACATTATATCAGCACTGGAGCGTTATAAGAGGGGATATCAGTCATATCCAGTCATAGGATTATATCAGCACTGGATTATAAGAGCAGTTCATAAGAGGGGATATCAGTCACATCCAGGATTATATCAGCACTGGATATCAGCACTGGAGCGTTATAAGAGGGATATCAGTCAGGATCAGCATGGAGCCAGTCACATTATATCAGCACTGATTATATATCAGTCACATCCAGGAGCGTTATAAGAGGATATCAGTCACATATCAGCACTCACATCCATCCAGGATTATATCAGCACACTGGAGCGTTATAAGAGGGGATATCAGTCACATCCAGGATTATATCAGCACTGGAGCGTTATAAGAGGGATATCAGTCACATCCAGGATTATATCAGCACTGGAGCGTTATAAGAGGGGATATCAGTCACATCCAGGATTATATCAGCACTGGAGCACTGTTATAAGAGCACTGGATATCAGTCACACCAGGTATCAGCAGGAGCGTTATATATCAGTCACATCCAGGAGCACTGGAGCGTTATAAGAGGGGATATCAGTCACATCAGCAGGATTATATATAGCAGCACTGGAGCGTTATAAGAGGGGATATCAGTCACATCCAGGATTATATATCAGCACTGGAGCGTTATAAGAGGAGTCAGTTATATATGAGGAGATATAGAGAGATATCAGTCACATCCAGGATTATATCAGCACTGGAGCGTTATAAGAGGGGATATCAGTCACATCCAGGATTATATCAGCACTGGAGCGTTATAAGAGGGGATATCAGTCACATCCAGGATTATATCAGACTGCGGATTATATCAGGCACACATCCAGCACTGGATTATAAGAGAGGGATATCAGTCACATCCAGGATTATATCAGCACTGGAGCGTTATAAGAGAGGGATATCAGTCACATCCAGGATTATATCAGCACTGGAGCGTTATAAGAGAGGATATCAGTCACATCCAGGATTATATCAGCACTGGAGCGTTATAAGAGAGGGATATCAGTCACATCCAGGATTATATCAGCACTGGAGCGTTATAAGAGAGGATATAAGTTATAAGTCACATCAGGTATGTTTATCGGCTGTTATTATAATGGGGGGGGGGGGCACATAACTCCTGCAGTGCTCACAGCCCGCACTCAGCACTTTTATCAGACTCAGGACTATATATAGCAGCACAATCAGCACAGGCGGCCAGAGGGTGGGATTAGACCATGAGCTCCCAGGGACAGGATCACCACTGATATCACTAGAGTGTGAGCTCCCAGGGACAGGATCACTGACATCACTAGAGTGTGAGCTCCCAGGGACAGGATCACCACTGACATCACTAGAGTGTGAGCTCCGGGGGACAGGATCACCACTGACATCACTAGAGGTGGCTCCGGGGACAGGATCACCACTGATATCACTAGAGTGTGAGCTCCGGGGGACAGGATCGTCACCGACATCACTAGAGTGTGAGCTCCGGGACAGGATCAGGCATCACCTAGAGTGTGACAGGATCACGGAGTGGAGCTCGGGACAGGATCGACCGACATATCACTGAGTGTGAGCTCCGGGGGACAGGATCACACAGATGTCACCGACATCACTGAGTGTGAGCTCCGGGGGACAGGTCACCACTGACATCACTAGAGTGTGAGCTCCGGGGACAGGATCACCACTGATATCACTAGAGTGTGAGCTCCGGGGGACAGGATCGTCACCGACATCACTAGAGTGTGAGCTCCGGGGACAGGATCACCACTGACATCACTAGAGTGTGAGCTCCGGGGGACAGGATCACCACTGATATCACTAGAGTGTGAGCTCCCAGGACAGGATCACCACCGACATCACTAGAGTGTGAGCTCCGGGGGACAGGATCGTCACCGATATCACTAGAGTGTGAGCTCCCGGGGACAGGATCACCACTGACATCACTAGAGTGTGAGCTCCGGGGGACAGGATCACACTGATATCACTAGAGTGTGAGCTCCGGGGACAGATCACCACTGACATCACTAGAGTGTGAGCTCCTGGGGACAGGATCATCACTGACATCACTAGAGTGTGAGCTCCTGGGGACAGGATCATCCACTGACATCACTAGATTGTGAGCTCCCAGGACAGGATCATCACTGACATCACTAGAGTGTGAGCTCCGGGGGACAGGATCACCACTGACATCACTAGAGTGTGAGCTCCGGGGGACAGGATCGTCACCGACATCACTAGAGTGTGAGCTCCCGGGGACAGGATCACCACTGACATCACTAGAGTGTGAGCTCCAGGCGGACAGGATCACCACTGATATCACTAGAGTGTGAGCTCCGGGGGACAGGATCACCACTGACATCACTAGAGTGTGAGCTCCCGGGGACAGGATCACCTGACATCACTGAGTGTGAGCTCCCGGGGACAGGATCACCACTGATATCACTAGGTGTGAGCTCCGGGCACAGGATCACACTGATATCACTAGAGTGTGAGCTCCCGGGGACAGGATCACCACTGACATCACTAGAGTGTTGAGCTCCGGGGACAGGATCACCACTGACATCACTAGAGTGTGAGCTCCCGGGGACAGGATCACCACTGACATCCCTGGCACAGGATCACTAGAGTGTGAGCTCCCGGGGACAGGATCGTCACCGACATCACTAGAGTGTGAGCTCCCGGGACAGGATCATCACTGACATCACTAGAGTGTGAGCTCCGGGGGACAGGATCACCACTGACATCACTAGAGTGTGAGCTCCCGGGGACAGGATCACCACTGACATCACTAGAGTGTGAGCTCCGGGGGACAGGATCACCACTGACATCACTAGAGTGTGAGCTCCGGGGACAGGATCATCACTGACATCACTAGAGTGTTGAGCTCCGGGGACAGGATCACCACTGACATCACTAGAGTGTGAGCTCCCGGGGACAGGATCATCACTGACATCACTAGAGTGTGAGCTCCGGGGGACAGGATCACCACTGATAGCTCCCGGGGACAGGATCACCACTAGAGTGTGAGCTCCCGGGACAGGATCAACCACTGACATCACTAGAGTGTTGAGCTCCGGGGACAGGATCACACTGACATCACTAGAGTGTGAGCTCCGGGGGACAGGATCATCACTGACATCACTAGAGTGTGAGCTCCGGGGGACAGGATCATCACTGACATCACTAGAGTGTGAGCTCCCGGGGACAGGATCACCACTGACATCACTAGAGTGTGAGCTCCCGGGGACAGGATCACCACTGACATCACTAGAGTGTGAGCTCCCGGGGTTCAGTCTACAGTCGGGGGTCCTCTCTTACCTCTGCACTGGGGATCACCCAGTTATTTTCTGAGTCTCGGCCTTCGTGACCCTCCGACATCCTTCAGTCCTGTGGAGAACAAATGACGTGAAGCTGATTACTACCCTCATCATCCGCAGGTGGCAGAGCTCACTCTGAGCCTGGCTGTGTGGCCCCGCCCACCGCGGTTCACCCCGTATTTCGCGATCACCCTCATTCACATTGAGGCATCAGATCCATGAAGGGACGGCAGTAGAAATCTCCATCCTGTCTATTTTGTTACAATGTATCAGTGAAGTTAACTCCTCAACACTGGATACAACTGTAACAAACCATCAGCTGTGAGAACTGTTAGGTTTGAAGCCTCCCATTCACTGACAGCAAGCAGAAACCTTATTGATGTTGACCTTAAAGTTAACCTAACCTAAGCCATAATTAGAGCCTGGCAGCTGCACCAGCCTGCCTACTGATGGTTTCCAGGTAGTATTCCATATACCTGCGCAGGTAAACAACCCAGTGAGGCAGGTGATGATGGGGCCTCCGGAGCGGACACCAGTGTCACCAGCCGCACTGTCCCTTCACAGGGTTTATCAGTCACGTCAGTTGCAAATTTATCCAAATGAGTGGAGAGCCCATGGCTGTGCGTCCGCCACCTGACACTGAGCAGCTGCCGGGACAGAAGGGGGGGGGCTCGTGTCTCCCCAGTATCTCCCTATGACACCAGTATCAGGCTGGGAACAGGAATCTGGGGGACAAGGTCAATGCTTCAGCTGTGATATAGGACGGATCCCGACCCCAGCACCGGGCACAGGCGGCATTGTCTTGTGGGGACCAGTGACCTCAGGGCCGGTCACTGATGGAAGTCCATTCACGCTGAGCATCTTGTGACATCTGGTGGCGGTATACCCAGCCCTGGGGTCGGCGAGATGCTGACATTATGTGGCGGTATACCCAGCCCTGGGTCGGCGAGATGCTGACATTATGTGGCAGTATACCCAGCACCCGGGATCGGTGAGACACTGACATCTTGTGGCGGTATACCCCAGAACTGGGAGTCGGTGAGACACTGACATCTTGTGGCAGTATACCCAGCCCTGGGGTCGGCGAGATGCTGATATTATGAGGCGGTATACCCAGCACTGGGATCGGTGAGACACTGACATCTTGTGGCGGTATACCCAGCACCGGGATCGGTGAGACACTGACATCTTTGTGTCGGTATACCAGCACTGGGATCGGTGAGACACTGACATCTTGTGGCGGTATACCAGCACTGGGATCGGGAGACACTGACATCTTGTGCGGTATACCCAGCACTGGGATCGGTGAGACACTGACATTTGTGGCGGTATACCCAGCACTGGGGTCGGTGAGACACTGACATTATGTGGCGGTATACCCAGCACTGGGTCGGTGAGACACTGACATCTTGTGGCGGTATACCCAGCACTGGGGTCGGCGAGATGCTGACATATTATTGTGGCGGTATACCCAGCACTGGGTCGGTGAGACACTGACATTATACCAGCACTGGGGTCGGCGAGATGCTGACATCTTGTGGCGGTATACCCAGCACTGGGGTCGGCGAGATGCGACATCTTGTGGATACCAGCACTGGAGATGCTGACATCTTGTGGCGGTATACCCAGCACCGGGATCGGTGAGACACTGACATCTTGTGGCGGTATACCCAGCCCTGGGGTCGGCGAGATGCTGACATTATGTGGCGGTATACCCAGCACCGGGATCGGTGAGACACTGACATCTTGTGGCGGTATACCCAGCACTGGGATCGGTGAGACACTGACATCTTGTGGCGGTATACCCAGCACTGGGATCGGTGAGACACTGACATCTTGTGGCGGTATACCCAGCACTGGGGTCGGTGGAGACACTGACATCTTGTGGCAGTATACCCAGCCCTGGGGTCGGCGAGATGCTGATATTATGAGGCGGTATACCCAGCCCTGGGTCGGCGAGACACTGACATCTTGTGGCGCGTATACCCAGCACTGGGATCGGTGAGACACTGACATCTTGTGGCGGTATACCAGCCACTGGGATCGGTGAGACACTGACATCTTGTGGCGGTATACCCAGCACTGGGGTCGGTGGACACTGACATCTTGTGGCGGTATACCCAGCACTGGGGTCGGTGAGACACTGACACTGGCGTATACCGGGGTCGGTGAGACACTGACATCTTGTGGCGGTATACCCAGCCCTGGGGTCGGCGAGATGCTGATATTATGTGGCGGTATACCCAGCACTGGGATCGGTGAGACACTGACATCTTGTGGCGGTATACCCAGCACTGGGGTCGGCGAGATGCTGACATCTTGTGGCGGTATACCCAGCACTGGGGTCGGCGAGATGCTGACATCTGTGGCGGTATACCCAGCACCGGGATCGGTGAGACACTGACATCTTGTGGCGGTATACCCAGCACCGGGATCGGTGAGACACTGACATCTTGTGCGGTATACCCAGCACTGGGGTCGGTGAGACACTGACATCTTGTGGCGGTATACCCAGCACTGGGGTCGGCGAGATGCTGACATCTTGTGGCGGTATACCCAGCACCGGGATCGGTGAGACACTGACATCTTGTGGCGGTATACCCAGCACTGGGGTTGGTGAGACACTGACATCTTGTGGCGGTATACCCAGCACTGGGGTTGGTGAGACACTGACATCTTGTGGCGGTATACCCAGCACTGGGGTCGGCGAGATGCTGACATCTTGTGGCGGTATACCCAGCACCGGGATCGGTGAGACACTGACATCTTGTGGCGGTATACCCAGCACTGCTTCTAAAGACTCCATACAAGGTGCGGAGCCCACACTACACCACCAGCACATCCCACTCTGCTGCATCCTCCCACCAGTCTCCACTATACTCAAGGATATGCTGGGAGTGGTAGTTCACAGACTATACTGAATGGCAGGTTGGGAGTTGTAGTTGCAAAGTGCACTGCCAATGCTGGGAGTAGTAGCTCACACACTATACTGAAGGGCATGTTGGGAGTAGAGGTTCACACACACTATACTGAAAGGCAAGCTGGGAGTTGTAGTTCCACAGTGCACTGCCATGCTCGCTATACTGACTAGCATCCTACGACCAGTAGTTCACAGACTACACTGCAGTGTATGCTGGGGGTAGTAGTCCTCCTCACCTCGGCCCGCCGTCCTCCGCACTTCTTTTCGGTTCCGTCACTTTCCTCAAACTTATGAAGCGGCCAGCTACATGTCCCACGTGACCCCGCACGACCAATCCGCGGCCGCCGGTCACCAGGGGGCGGCTCCTCATGCCCCTAGCAACACGATTAACCCTGCGTCTGCCGGCAGTGAGGGGCAGCGACAGGTGGGGGACAGCTGCTGCACAGGAGGGGGCGGCCCACACGCTGGGAGTCCAGGATGATGGGAGTGATTACATTGTGTACAGAGTGTACGCTCCGGGATGATGGGAGTGATTACATTGTGTACAGAGTGTGAGCTCCGGGATGATGGGAGTGATTACATTGTGTACAGAGTGTGAGCTCCGGGATGATGGGAGTGATTACATTGTGTACAGAGTGTGAGCTCCGGGATGATGGGAGTGATTACATTGTGTACAGAGCGCGAGCTCCGGGATGATGGGAGTGATTACATTGTGTACAGAGTGCGAGCTCCGGGATGATGGGAGTGATTACATTGTGTACAGAGTGCGAGCTCCGGGATGATGGGAGTGATAACATTGTGTACAGAGTGTGAGCTCCGGGATGATGGGAGTGATTACATTGTGTACAGAGTGTACGCTCCGGGATGATGGGAGTGATTACATTGTGTACAGAGTGTGAGCTCCGGGATGATGGGAGTGATTACATTGTGTACAGAGCGCGAGCTCCGGGATGATGGGAGTGATTACATTGTGTACAGAGTGCGAGCTCCGGATGATGGGAGTGATACATTGTGTACAGAGTGCGAGCTCCGGGATGATGGGAGTGATTACAATGTTGTACAGAGTGTGAGCTCGGGATGATGGGAGTGATTACATTGTGTACAGAGTGTGAGCTCCGGGATGATGGGAGTGATTACATTGTGTACAGAGCGGCGAGCTCCGGGATGATGGAGTGATTACATTGTGTACAGAGTGTGAGCTCCGGGATGATGGGAGTGATTACATTGTGTACAGAGTGTGAGCTCCGGGATGATGGGAGTGATTACATTGTGTACAGAGTGTGAGCTCCAGGATGATGGGAGTGATTACATTGTGTACAGAGTGTGAGCTCCGGGATGATGGGAGTGATTACATTGTGTACAGAGCGCGAGCTCCGGGATGATGGGAGTGATTACATTGTGTACAGAGTGTGAGCTCCGGGATGATGGGAGTGATTACATTGTGTACAGAGTGTGAGCTCGGGATGATGGGAGTGATTACTTTGTGTACAGAGCGCCGAGCTCCGGGATGATGGGAGTGATTACATTGTGTACAGTGTGTGAGCTCTGGGATGATGGGAGCTGTAGTCCTGGGTGACTCCATGAATAGGGGGCCCTGAGGCGGCAGCGCAGGCGGGCAGCATACTAAACAGCAGGCGGCTATTAATACTGCCGCTATTTATAACCCTCCGGAGGCCGCGTGAGGGAGGCTTCCTATTCACCGACAGCAAGCAGTGGGCACACAGGGGACGGGCAGTGTGTCTCCCCCCCCGGCAGCAGACATCTCCATGTAATGTCTTCATACCGGGCTGAGCTGCCGCCTGTTCTATTAACCATTTCATGGTGACTGGTTCTGGGGGGAGAAGTAAAAGGGGACTCCTCCTCCAACCCAGCAGATGGCGCCACACTCTGCAGATAAGGCTCCTGGTGGATCGGGCAGAAGGTTACACACAGCTGGGTTATGGGGACAAGGACAATTGCAGGATGTACATGGACGCCCAAAACAGTTTCCATCATACCCATAGGCCTAAATGTGAACCGGGGGAGCCGTACTGTTCAGGTACACGAGCTCCAGGGGGAGCCATACTGTGCAGGTACACGAGCTCCAGGGGGAGCCATACTGTGCAGGTACACGAGCTCCAGGGGGAGCCATACTGTGCAGGTACACGAGCTCCGGGGGGAGCCATACTGTGCAGGTACACGAGCTCCGGGGGAGCCATACTGTGCAGCACGAGCTCCGGGGGGAGCCATACTGTGCAAGGTACACGAGCTCCGGGGGGAGCCATACTGTGCAGGTACACGAGCTCCGGGGGAGCCATACTGTGCAAGTACACGAGCTCCGGGGGGAGCCATACTGTGCAGGTACACGAGCAAGCCATACGGCAGTACACGAGCTCCGGGGGAGCCATACTGTGCAGGTACACGAGCTCCGGGGGAGCCATACTGTGCAGGTACACGAGCTCCAGGGGAGCCATACTGTGCAGGTACACGCAGTCCAGGGGGGAGCCATACTGTGCAGGTACACGAGCTCCGGGGGAGCCATACTGTGCAGGTACACGCACCCCCGGGGGAGCCATACTGTGCAGGTACACGCACCCGGGGGGAGCCATACTGTGCAGGTACACGCACCCCCGGGGGAGCCATACTGTGCAAGTACACGAGCTCTGGGGGGAGCCATACTGTGCCAGGTACACGAGCTCCAGGGGGAGCCATACTGTGCAAGTACACAGCTGGGGAGCCATACTGTGCAGGTACACCGAGCTCCGGGGGAGCCATACTGTGCAGGTACACGAGCTCCGGGGGAGCCATACTGTGCAGGTACACGAGCTCAGGGGGAGCCATACTGTGCAGGTACACGAGCTCAGGGGGAACCCATACTGTGAAGGTACACCTGAGGGCACCGCACTATGTAGTTAGTGGAGGAACAAAAAGTTCCTGTTTCCAATCCGTGTAAATAGCTTTAATGGTGACAGCCGCGCCCTCTGACAACACTTCCTGTACTCTGGCCTCTCGTCCTGAAGGGAAGGCCACAAACACTCACCGCTCCTGACATGTCGGCATAGGAAGTGTGTGTAATGCATCTACTCATATAACTTCATGATGTGTCACTCCTCTGTTATTCCTCCTAGAAATTAGTAATGGCATACAAGCCTTCTGGTGCCTGAGTCTATCCAGTCAGTGCTGCTGGGGTCAGACTGTGCCGGGACTCCCCACTTGTCACACCCAGATGGACGTGTAGCACAGAGGCAGCCATAAACGGCTAGCAGGAATAATAGAGGAACAACATTCAATCACAGGAACATGGGGGGGATGCAAGTAGTTCCTAGACCAGAGGAGGAAGAGGGGCCCCTTAAAGCAGTGTGTGAAGACGGAGTGAGGACAGCGGGGGGCGGATTTATTAAGTGCATACAATATGAGAAGCGGCACAGCGCGGGCCCCACGTGTCTTCTGTATCTGATTACATTGAGGTAGGAGGACAGAAAACAGAGTGGCCCCTGCAGCGAGCCGCAGTCCTGGGGGCCACAGAGCTGTACATCTACAGTCTCAGCCGTCACTGGCGGCCACCAGCTGGCCCATGGGCTCGCGGATGTACACAGACTGGATGTCCTTAGTCTTCAGGCAGTAGTCACAGGCCCAGACGGCGGAGGCCTCGCGGGTCAGCAGGCTGTAGGCGCTCTCCGTCATCCCGGTGCACTCCCGGTGAAACCACTTCTGACAGGAGGCTTCGCACAAGATGGCGTCCTGGTCGTCGTTCACCTCGTTGCGGCAGGCTCCGCAGGGATAGACCAGGCCTGGGGGCGGCTGGTGCCCGGAGCTCCCGGTGGGTTTGCTCGGAGGGGGGATGTTGTTGACCTCAGGGGGGCTGCTGTTCCCCCGGGGGGCGCTGTTCGGAGTAAAGTTTTGCGGGTTGCCGTTGATGGCGGACGGGGAGCCGACGTGCTGCTCCTGGCTGAAGGTGGTGCTGGGGGGGTTTAAGTTCTTGCCGTGCTCCTCCACCCCGGCCGGGAAGGTCTGGTCTGTGCCCGCAAAGGGGCTGCTGTTCGGAGGGAGGCTGGGCCTCTGCATGGCCGCCTGTCCAAACGGGTGACCCGGAGAGCCAAAGCGCTGAGAGAACGGAGGAGCCCCGGGGGAGTTCATTACAGGGCCCGGACCCATATCCCCCCGTGGTGGCTGCCCCATGGTGGGTGACATCATAGGGCCAAACCCTCCAACCGGCCCCTGCATCATCTGCCCGGCGGGGGGGCTGAAGCTCTGGCCCATGCCTTGATTGAACGGCTGGCTGGAAAAGTTCATGTTTCCCGGCTGAACGTAATTCGGATTCTGCGGCATTCCAAATCCAGGACCCATCTGGTTGGGAGGGAAGGGTGGGGGCTGACGTCTCATAGGCTGCGAGCCCCCGGGATAACCGGGTGGCACCTGGTGCGGCATGCCCCCCTGCACACGGAAGCTTCCAAACGGCACAGGATTGTTCATGAAGGGAGAGGCGGCAGCACTGACCTTCGGGGCCCCAAAGTCATCTTCAAAGGGATTGGATGCCACCAGGTGATCCACCATAGGAGTAGGGGGAGGGGCAAACTCCGAGAGGTGGGAGTAAGAGGGACCCTGCAGAAGAGAAGAAGACACCCTGAACGGCTGAGAAGACACAGACACCCACATGAACAGCTGAGGAGAGCGTCACCTGCAGGACGAGCGCGGAACAACACCCAGGAGAAGACCTCCCCCCAACTAATCTGAACAAGAGGACAACACCCGTCACGTGAACTGACGAGGAAGACGCCAGACAACCACAACATGTAATATCCTCGTCTCCTCCTGTATCACACACACACCATGTAATATCCTCGTCTCCTCCTGTATCACACACACACCATGTAATATCCTCGTCTCCTCCTGTATCACACACACCATGTAATATCCTCGTCTCCTCCTGTATCACACACACCATGTAATATCCTCGTCTCCTCTGATCACACACACCATGTATATCCTCGTCTCCTCTGTATCACACACACACCATGTAATATCCTCGTCTCCTCCTGTATCACACACACACCATGTAATATCCTCGTCTCCTGTATCACACACCATGTAATATCCTCGTCTCCTCCGTATCACACACACCATGTAATATCCTCGTCTCCTCCTGTATCACACACACCATGTAATATCCTCGTCTCCTTCTGTATCACACACGCATGTAATATCCTCGTCTCCTTCTGTATCACACACCATGTAATATCCTCATCTCCTCCTGTATCACACACCATGTAATATCCTCGTCTCCTCCTGTATCACACACACAACCATGTAATATCCTCATCTCCTCCTGTATCACAACACACCATGTAATATCCTCGTCTCCTCCTGTATCAAACACACACCATGTAATATCCTCGTCTCCTCCTGTATCACACACCACACCATGTAATATCCTCGTCTCCTCTGTATCACACAACCATGTATATCCTCGTCTTCCTCCTGTATCACACACACCATGTAATATCCTCGTCTCCTCTGTATCACACACACACATGTAATATCCTATCTCCTCCTGTAATCACACACCATGTAATATCCTCGTCTCCTCTGTATCACACACACACACAATGTAATATCCTCGTCTCCTCCTCCTGTATCACACACATGTAATATCCTCGTCTCCTCCACATGTAATAATCATCCTGTAATATCCTCATCTCCTGTATCACACACACCATGTAATATCCTCATCTCCTCCTGTATCACACACCATGTAATATCCTCGTCTCCTCTGTATCACACACCATGTAATATCCTCGTCTCCTCCTGTATCACACACACACACCAATGTAATATCCTCGTCTCCTCTGTATCACACACATGTAATACCTCGTCTCCTCCTGTATCACACACACACCCATGTAATATCCTCATCTCCTCCTGTATCACACACACCATGTAATATCCTCGTCTCCTCCTGTATCACACACACACCATGTAATATCCTCCTCCTGTATCACACACACCATGTAATATCCTCCTCCTCCTGTATCACACACACCATGTAATAATCTCTCCATCACACACACACCATGTAATATCCTCGTTCTCCTGTATCACAACACACACACACACACACATGTAATATCCTCATCTCTCCTGTATCACACACACCATGTAATATCTCATCTCCTCCTGTAAACACACCCATGTAATATCCTCGTCTCCTCCTGTATCACACACACCACATGTAATTCCTCCTCATCTCCTCCCTGTATCACAACACATGTAAATATCCTCTCTCCTCCTGTATCACACACACACCATCTCATCTTCCTCCTGTATCACACATACCATGTAATATCCTCGTCTCTTCCTGTATCACACACACCACCATCCTCATCTCCTCCTGTATCACACACCACATCCATCCTCATCTCCTCCTGTATCACACACACACTATGTAATATCCTCGTCTCCTCCTGTACACACACACACCATGTAATATCCTCATCTCCTCCTGTATCACACACACACCATGTATATCCTCGTCTCCTCCTGTATCACACCACACATGTAATACAAGTAATATCCTCGTCTCCCTCCTGTATCACACACACCATGTAAATCCTCGTCTCCTGTATCACACACACCCATGTAATATCCTCGTCTCCTCCTGTATCACAGTAATATATCCTCCTGTATCACACACACCATGTAATATCCTCTCCTCCTGTATCACACCACACAATGTAATATCTCTCTCCTCCTGTATCACACACCATGTAATATCCTCATCTCCTCCTGTATCACACACACCACAATATCCTCATCCATCACACACCATGTAATATCCTCATCCCCTGTATCACACACACACACCATGTATCATCCTCGTCTCCTCGCTGTATCACACACACTATGTATATCCTCGTCTCCTCCTGTATCACACACACTGTAATTCATATCCTCGTATCACACACACACACCATGTAATATCCTCGTCTCCTCCTGTATCACACACACATGTCTCCCTGTATCACACACACACACAATATCCTCGTCTCCTCCTGTATCACACACACACATGTAATATCCTTGTCTCCTCCTGTATCACACACACCAATTAATATCCTCATCTCCTCCTGTATCACACACACACACATCCTCATCTGTATCACACACACACACATGTAATATCCTCATCCCCTCCTGTATCACACACACACCATGTAATATCCTCGTCTCCTCCTGTATCACACATACCATGTAATATCCTCGTATCACACACACACACCATGTAAATCCTCGTCTCCTCCTGTATCACACACACACCATGTAATATTCATCTCCTCCTGTATCACACACACACCATGTAATATCGTCTCCTCCTGTATCACACACACATGTAATACCTCATCTTCCTGTATCACACACACACATGTAATATCGTCTCCTCCTGTATCTCCTGTATCACACACACACCATGTAATATCCCCGTCTCCCACACACACACACACATGTACCTTGTCTCCTTCTGTATCACACACCACCATGTAATATCCACACACACCTCCTCATCTCCTCCTGTATGTAATATCCTCGTCTCTCTGTATCACACACTGTAAATCCTCATCTCCTCCTGTATCACACACATACAATATCCTCATCCCCTCCTGTATCACACACACCATGTAATATCCTCATCTCCTCCTGTATCACACACCATGTAATATCCTCGTCTCCTTCTGTATCACACACCATGTAATATCCTCGTCTCCTCCTTATCACACACACACACATGTAATTCCTCGTCTCCTGTATCACACACACACACCATGTAATATCCTCGTCTCCTCCTGTATCACACACACCATGTAATATCCTCATATCACACACACCATGTTATCCTCCTGTATCACACAACACCATGTAATATCCTCATCTCCTCCTGTATCACACACACACCATGTAATATCCTCGTCTCCTCCTGTATCACACACACACCATTAATATCCTCGTCTCCTCCTCTGTATCACACACACACACCATGTAATATCCTCATCTCCTCCTGTATCACACACCCATGTAATATCCTCGTCTCCTCCTGTATCACACACACACCTATGTAAATATCCTCATCTCCTCCTGTATCACACACACACCATTAATACCTCTCCCTCCTGTATCACACACACACCATGTAATATCCTCATCTCCTCCTGTATCACCACACACCATGTAATATCCTCATCTCTCCTGTCTCTGTATCACACACACACCATGTAATATCCTCATCTCCTCTCACTCCTGTATCACACACACACACCATGTAATATCCTCATCTCCTCCGTAATCACACACACCATGTAATATCCTCGTCTCCCCTGTATCAACACACACACCATGTAATATCCTCATCTCCTCCTGTATCACACACACCATGAATATCCTCGTCTCCTCCTGTATCACACACACCATGTAATATCCTCGTCTCCCCTGTATCACACACACCATGTAATATCTCGTTCTCATCACACACCATGTAAATATCCTCGTCTCCTCCTGTATCACACACACATGTGTAATATCCTCGTCCCTCCTGTATCACACACACACCAGTAATATCCTCGTCTCCTCCTGTAGTACACACACACCATGTAATATCCTCGTCTCCTCTGTATCACACACACATTAATATCCTCTGTATCACAACACATGTAATATCCTCATCTCCTCCTGCATCACACACACACACACCATGTAATATCCTCATCTCCCTGTATCACACACACACATGTAATATCCTCATCTCCTCCTGTATCACACACACATGTAATTCCTCATCTCCTCCTGTATCACACACACGCCATGTAATCCTCGTCCCCCCTGTATCACACACACACATGTAATATCCTCGTCTCCTCCTGTATCACACACACCATGTAATATCCTCGTCTCCTCTGTATCACACACACACACCATGTTAATATCCTCGTCTCCTCCTGTATCACACAACATGTAATATCCTCGTCTCCTCCTGTATCACACACACCATGTAATATCCTTGTCTCCTCCTGTATCACACACACCATGTAATATCCTCGTCTCCTCCTGTATCACACACACACATGTAATATCCTCGTCTCCTCCTGTATCACACACACACCATGTAATATCCTCGTCTCCTCCTCCTCCTGTATCACACACACCATGTAATATCCTCGTTCTCCTCCTGTAGCACACACACACCATGTAATATCCTCATCTCCTCCTGTATCACACACACACCATGTAATATCCTCATCCCTCCTGTATCACACACACCCATGTAATATCCTCATCTCCTCCTGTATCACACACACAACACATTAATCCTCATCTCCTCCTGTATCACACACACACCATGTAATATCCTCAATCTCCTCCTGTATCACACACACACACCATGTAATATCCTCATCTCCTCCTGTATCACACACACCATGTAATATCCTCGTCTCCTTCCTGTATCACACACCCATGTATCACACACACCATGTAATATCCTCGTCCTCCTCTGTATCATACACACACCATGTAATATCCTCGTCTCCTCCTGTATCACACACACACCATGTAATATCCTCGTCTCCTCCTGTATCACACACACATGTAATATCCTCATCTCCTCCTGTATCACACACCATGTAATATCCTCATTCCTCCTGTAATCACACACACACACCATGTAATATCCTCGTCTCCTCCTGTATACACACACACCATGTAATATCCTCGTCTCCTCCTGTAACATCACACCAATGTAATATCCTCGTTCTCCTCCCGTATCACACACACACATGTAATATCCGTCTCTCCTGTATCACACACACCATGTAATATCCTCGTCTCCTGTATCACACACCATGTAATATCCTCATATCCTCATCTCCTCACACACACACACCATTAATATCCTCATGTATCACACACACACTCCTCGTCTCCTCCTGTATCACAACACACCATGTAATATCCTCATCTCTCCTGTATCACACACACCATGTAATCAATGTATATCCTCGTCTCCTCCTGTATCACACACACACACTATGTAATATCCTCGTCTCCTCCTGTATCACACACACACCATGTAATATCCTCGTCTCCTCCTGTATCACACACACACCATGTAATATCCTCGTCTCCTCCTGTATCACACACACCATGTAATATCCTTGTCTCCTCCTGTATCCCAACCATTGTAATATTCCTCATCTCCTCCTGTACACACACACACACCATGTAATATCCTCATCCCCTCCTGTATCACACACACCATGTAATATCCTCATCTCCTCCTGTATCACACACACCATGTAATATCCTCATCCCCTCCTGTATCACACACACACCACCATGTAATATCCTCGTCTCCTCCTGTATCAACACATACCATGTAATATCCCGTCTTCCTGTATCACACACACCATGTAATATCCTCGTCTCCTCCTGTATCACACACACACCATGTAATATCCTCATCTCCTCCTGTATCACACACACCACCATGTAATATCCTCGTCTCCTCCTGTATCACACACACATGTAATATCCTCGTCTCCTCCTGTATCACACACACACCAATGTAATATCCTCGTCTTCCTGTTCACACACACACACCATGTAATTCTAGTCTCCTCCTGTATCACACACACACCACCATGTAATATCCTCGTCTCCTCCTGTATCACACACACACCATGTAATATCCTCGTCTCCTCCTGTTCACACACACACATGTAATATTCCTTGTTCCTCCTGTATCACACACTGTACCACCATGTAATATCCTCATATCTCCTCCTCCTCCTGTATCACCACACACCATTGTAATATCCTCGTCCCTCCTGTATCACACACACACACTCCTGTATATCACATCGTCTCCTTCCCTGTATCACACACACCATGTAATAATCACATTCCTATCTCCTCCTGTATCACACACACATGTAATATCCTCGTCTCCTCCTGTATCAACACACACACCATGTAATATCCTCGTCTCCTCCTGTATCACACACACACCATGTAATATCTCATCTCCTCCTGTATCACACACACACATGTAATATCCTCGCTCTCCTCCTGTATCACACACACACCATGTATATCCTCGTCTCCTCCTGTATCACACAACACACCATGTAATATCTCGTCTCCT
>ONZH01016185.1:0-123300 GCA_900303285.1 Rhinella marina
GATAATGACCTGACACTTGGGGTACAGGATAATGACACTGACACTTGGGTACAGGATAATGACACTGGGTAACGGGCAGGACATGACAGGGGTACAGGATAATGACACTGACACTCGGGTACAGGATATGACACTGACACTTGACAGGATAATGACACTGACACTTGGGGTACAGGATAATGACACTGACACTTGGGTACAGGATAATGACACTGGGGTACAGATAATGACACTGACACTTGGGTTACAGGATAATGACACTTACACTCGGGGGTACAGGATAATGACACTTACACCACTCGGGGTACAGGATAATGACACTGCTGACACTTGGGGTACAGGATAATGACACTGACACTGGGGTACAGGATAATGACGCTGACACTTGGGTAAAGGATAATGACACTGACACTTGGGTACAGGATAATGACACTGACACTTGGGGACAGGATAATGACACTGACACTTGTTGTACAGGATAATGACACTCGGCTTGGGGTACAGGACAATGACACTGACACTTGGGGACAGGATAATGACACTGAACTCGGGGTACATAATGACACTGACACTTGGGCGGACAGATAATGAACACTGACACTCGGGGTACAGGATAATGACACTGACACTTGGGTACAGGATAATGACACTACAGGATAATGACACTTACAGGATAATGACATGACACTCGGGGTACAGGATAATGACACTTACACTCGGGTACAGGATAATGACGCTGACACTTGGGTACAGGACAATGACACTGACACTGGGTACAGGATAATGACACTGACACTTGGGGGGTACAGGATAATGACACTGACACTCGGGTACAGGTAACTGAGGATAATGACACTGACACTTGGGGGATAATGACAGACACTGATAATGACACTGACACTTTGGGGTACACTGGATAATGACACTGACACTTGGGTACAGGAAATAAGACACTGACACTTGGGGTACAGGATAATGACACTGACACTTCAGGGTACAGGATAATGACACTTACACTTGGGTTAAAGGATAAATGACACTGACACTTGGGGTACAGGATAATGACACTGACACTTGGGGTACAGGATAATGATGACACTTGGACACTTGGGGTAAAAGGACAATACACGACACTGACATAATGACACTGACTGGGGGACAGATAATGACACTGACCTGGGGTACAGGATAATGACACTGACACTTGTTGACAGGATAATGACACAACTCGGGTACAGACAATGACGACTGACACTCGGGTACAGTGATAATGACACTGACACTTGGGGCAGGATAATGACACTGACACTTGGGGTACAGGATAATGACACTTGGGTACAGGATAATGACACTGACACTCGGGTACAGGATAATGACACTGACACTTGGGGTACAGCTACAGGATAATGAACACACGGGTACAGGATAATGACACTGACACTGACGGGGGATAATGACACTGACACTTGGGGTACAGGATAATGACACTGACACTTGGGGTACAGGATAATGACACTGACACTGGGTACAGGACAATGACACTGACACTTGGGGTACAGGATAATGACACTGACACTTGGGGGACAGGATAAATGACACTGACACTTGGGTACAGTATACATGGACACTGACACTTGTTGTACAGGATAATGCAACTGACATGTACAGGATAATGACACTGACACAGGATAATGACACTACACTTGTTGTACAGCACTGACACTTCGGGGTACAGGTAATGACACTGACACTGGGTACAGGATAATGACACGACACTTGGGGTAACAGGATAATGACACTGACACTTGGGGTACAGGATAATGACACTCGGACACTGACACTGGGGGACAGGATAATGACACTTACACTTGGGGGACAGATAATGACACTGACACTTGTACAGGGGATGAATGACAGCTGACACTTGGGTTACAGGATAATGACACTGACGCTTGTTTACAGGATAATGACACTGACACTCGGGGTACAGGATAATGACACTGACACTTGGGGGACAGGATAATGACACTGACACTCGGGTTACAGGATAATGAAACTGACACTTGGGGTACAGGATGATGACACTGACACTTGGGGGTACAGGATAATGACGCTGACACTTGGGGTACAGGATAATGACGCTGACACTTGGGGTACAGGATAATGACACTGGCACTTGGGATACAGGATAATGACACTTACACTCGGGGTACAGGATAATGACACTGACACTTGGGGTACAGGATAATGACACTGATACTCGGGGTACGGGATAATGACACTGACACTTGGGGTACAGGATGATGACACTGACACTCGGGGTACAGGATAATGACACTGACACTTGGGGTACAGGATAATGACACTGATAACTCGGGGTACGGGATAATGACACACTGACATTTGGGTGTACAGGATAAGACGCTGACACTCGGGGTACAGGATAATGACACTGACACTTGGGATACAGGATAATGACACTTACACTCGGGGTACAGGATAATGGCACTGACACTTGGGGTACAGGATAATGACACTGACACTTGGGGTACAGGATGATGACACTGACACTCGGGGTACAGGATAATGACACTGACACTTGGGGTACAGGATAATGACACTGATACTTGGGGTACGGGATAATGACACACTGACACTTGGGTACAGGATAATGACACTGACACTTGGGTTAAAGGATGATAACACTGACACTTGGGGTACAGGATAATGACACTGACACTTGGGGTACAGGATAATGACACTGACACTTGGGGTACAGGATAATGACACTGACACTTGGGGTACAGGATAATGACACTGACATTTTGGGTACAGTATAAGGAAACACTGACACTTGGGGTACAGGATAATGACGCTGACACTTGGGGTACAGGGATAATGACACTGACACTTGGGTACAGGATAATGACACTGACACTTGGGTACAGGATGATGACACTGACACTTGGGGTACAGGATGATGACACTGACACTCGGGGTACAGGATAATGACGCTGACACGGGTACAGGATAATTACACTGACACTTGGGGTACAGGATAATGACACTGACACTTGAGTTACAGGATAATGACGCTGACACTTGGGTACAGGATAATGACACTGACATTTTGGGTACAGTATAAGGAAACACTGGACACTTGGGGTACAGGATAATGACACTGACACTTGGGGTACAGGATAATGACACTGACACTTGGTGGTACAGGATAATGACACTGACACTTGGGTACAGGATAATGACACTGACATTTTGGGTACAGTATAAGGAAACACTGACACTTGGGGTACAGGATAATGACGCTGACACTTGGGGTACAGGATAATGACACTGACACTTGGGGTACAGGATAATGACACTGACACTTGGGGTACAGGATGATGACACTGACACTTGGGGTACAGGATGATGACACTGACACTCGGGGTACAGGATAATGACGCTGACACGGGGTACAGGATAATTACACTGACACTTGGGGTACAGGATAATGACACTGACACTTGAGTTACAGGATAATGACGCTGACACTTGGGGTACAGGATAATGACACTGACATTTTGGGTACAGTATAAGGAAACACTGACACTTGGGGTACAGGATAATGACGCTGACACTTGGGGTACAGGATAATGACACTGACACTTGGGGTACAGGATGATGACACTGACACTTGGGGTACAGGATAATGACACTGACACTGGGTGACTGGATAGGTTAGGAGTTAATAATATATACTGTACTTCTCACTGCTGCATTTTGTCCTATAGTTTATATTAATGCCCCTTTTTTTCCTATTTTCTTTTCAGAAATGGGGGCCCTCTGGATTGTGCGGTTTTGCCTGTGGGCTGCATTATTGTGTGGTAAGATTTAAAATATCTAGACACAATTATTTACTAATGATACTATACATTAGTCAGTATTCGTATTCACACTTTAATAGCTATTATCTTGACTCATGTAATGTAATGACTGTTTCTACCACTAGATGGCACTTTAAAAACGCAGCAGTATTACAGGTACCGATACGGTAATTACTTTGATCAATGTTATAATGTCGGTGACGGATAACACAAGTCGGTGACAAGTGACACATTACTGGAAAAGTCTTTCTCTGTTACCCACAAGGACTTCTTATTGCATTCCCTTAAAGGCGGTTCCCTGTGCTTTCATGTAAAAGAGTCTGAAGAATTTATCAGATTTCACATTCTACAATATGTGTAACCTATCATTTATTAACTTTCACCATACACATCAGGTTTCATTATAAGAAACCATCACTCAACTAAGTGTCTAGTCTTTGGGGACTTCTAATAATCCTCTGACTCCTCTTATCTGGGCACTTCCATTCAGTGATGAACCGCTCCATCTGATCCGTTGTCTCCCTCAGAGTGGTGTTTTACACTTGGTCAGACCAACACATCATAAATAGGGATGAGTGAACCCGGACCACCAGGTTCTGGACCATTCCGGACATTAGGAATACCGATACCACTCTATGAATGGTGAGGCCAGAACATTTAGAGGCTGTAGTAGATTGGATGGCTGAGAGTACCTCCAAATTGTCTTCCACCCTGTCCACTGCTGAAAGCACAGAGTTGGCTCCTGTGGCCTATAGGCAAGTGTCTTCCACCTCAACCCCTTGCACATCAGCCAAGGAGTCTGAACTCCAAGTCGTGAAGCAGTCACTTATAGTTTTTGAGGACTCTGCTTGCGGATGTCTTACAGCCACCGAGGCTTGCTGGAAATTTCTCGGTGCCTCCTGTTGCCTCCTCCGCCTTCTACGCTGCCTCCTCTGGTTTCTTTTCTACCTCCTCCTCATCATATCAGCGTAACACCTCCACCACTAACTTCAGCACAGCCAGGGGGAAACGACAGCAGGCTGTTCTGAAGACCCCACACTGTGCAGGAGCTGTGGGCGAGCATAGAAGAACAGACCGATGAGTGGTTGGTGCCGATGAGCCTCAAACCTTGTCTGGTGGTGTGTTTGACAAAGGGCGATATCTCGTGGCAGCTCTGGGCCAAGACTGTTTGACGCACATTCCTTGCCTGGCGCATGTGCTGAATTTGGTGGTGTAGAGGTTCCTGAAAAATTACCCTGATATGACAGAGCTGCTGCAGAAAGTGAGGACTGTGTGTGCGTGCTTTTGACTTTCTCACCCTGTTGCTGCTCGCCTGTCTGCGCTGCAGAATAACTTCTGCCTTCCCGCTCACCACCTCATATGTGACGTATCCACAAGGTAGAACTCCCCCTTGCACATGTTGGAAAGACTATGCGAGCAGAAGCAGTCCATAGTTCAGTTTCAGCTGCAGCACGCACGATTGAGATGCTCTGTGGAACAGCACCAGTTCACTACCAAGTGGGCCTCCATGCCAGATGTGTGTGCCGTGTTTGCACTGTTTCGAGTATTCCACCAACATGGCCAGAGGTGAAGACGCCATCATCAGCCTTACTATTTCACTTCTATGTCTCCTTGAAAAAAAACCCTTGATCGCTTATGAATGAGGATGCGGCACAGGAGGAAGAGGAGGAGGAACAGGTGTCACTGCCAGCACCTCAGTAGAGTAGAGAGGTATACCGGCTGCACCCAGCCATTGTTATACTCCAGCACACTTTGTGCATTCTCTGCCATTCCCCCAATGTTTAGGGCCCCCCACAAATAAAAAAAAGATTAAAAAACGTAAAAAAAAAAAAAAAAGGCGGTGACCTCCTCCGCCTCTTCCCGCTTGCACCGCCAAGTCCGCCTCCTCCCTCAAGATTATTATGTCTTATGTTAGCAGAGTACGCCAAAAATGGCTAAAGGTCGCACACGGAACTAACAGACACAGCCTCCTCAACTTCCTACTCCACTTGGACCTCCGCTTCCTGGTCCAAGATTATTATTTTTTTGTGTTTTTTTTATGTATTTTATGTTATTTTAAATAATTTCCCTATCCTCATTTGTTTGCAGGGCAATTGTGCTGCTCTTACCCCAATTTTGGATCTTTTTGCAGCCCTCTAGCCCTTTCTATGACTTTTTTATGGCCATTTTAGTGACTTCAATGGGATTTGGTATTCAGGGTCAAGTTCAGGACCCGAACTTCAAAACTCAGTTCGGTCAAACCAGTCGAACCCGAATATCTAGCGGTCCTTAATCATAAATGGTTCCTATATTCTGTCTGTGCAGATAGGGCCTGCCACAATAAGAACCCTTCTCCTCAGTGTTGGACTGAGGTCCCTTGGTCCCACTGGAAGAGATGACTGTAAGAACCGTCCGTTATCTATTCAGAATACGTGCACATGCACTTTAATCATATTGTCATCTTTGTTGTGAATCACTCCATAAGAAATATACAGACCCATATGAAGTGGTCTTTTACGAGACCTTTGCGACTCATTACTGTGTCAGAGACTGGGCCTAACAGAAGATCCTCTGTTATTACAGTTGGCCGGTCTGACCTTTACTCTCCTTTTTCCATTCTTCTGAGACACCCAAAGTGATTCTAAGAGTGACACCTGTCATCTGCGTGTCATAGTGACTCACAGTACTGTTTCACTAGCACAGAGGACTCTCTATGTTTCTGCACCACTGTACAGGCTGTTTTTTTACAAGATTTATCACAAATAAATCAGGATCAAATCAACTCTTTTTGGGAAGTTTGGCGAACTGTTCCAAATCGAATTTTTGAGAAATTCACTCAGGGGTTATTTTGTAGCGTCTCAGTTGCGGTGGATGTAATCCGAGGTCAATATAGGTTTCTTCAAAGATTTATTAATCAAAACAAAGCAGAGTTGTTTAAATATCTTTCAGCTGTTAGATGGGCCCACTGTGCCCCCATCAGACCTCAGATCAGCCCACTGTGCCCCCATCAGACCTCAGATCAGCCCATTGTGCCCCCATCAGACCTCAGATCAGCCCACTGTGCCCCATCAGACCTCAGATCAGCCCATGTGCCCATCAGACCTCAGATCAGCCACTGTGCAGCCCCATCATCAGACCTCAGATCAGCCCATTGTGCCCCATCAGACCTCAATCAGCCACTGTCCCCCTCATCAGACCCACAGCCCACTGTGCTCCCCATCAGACCTCAGATCAGCCCACTGTGCCCCATCAGACCTCAGATCAGCCCACTGTGCCCCATCAGACCTCAGACGCCTACTCTGTCCCCATACAGACCTCAGATCAGATCCATCATTCAGCCCCATAAGAAAGAAAATAAAAAACTCTCTTACCTCTCCTGCAGCTCCGCTCCGGGTACGGCGCTCTTCTTTCTTCTCCTGCTGGCGCTGCACTGTCACCTGACTACATGCAGTGTCAGGTCAGTGCTTATCCTGACGCTGTACGAGGTCAGGACAGTGCAGCACGGCAGAAGAAGACAGAGGAGCGCCAGACCCGGAGTGGAGCTGCAGCGCAGGAGGGCGAGTATGTTTACCTGCTCCCGGCACCTATTACATACTAGTGAGCACTTCCATAATGGAGGCATTCACAAATATTCACTTTATAAGACGCACGACCATTTCCCCCTACTTTTGGGGGGGGGGATATCTTATAAAGTGAAAAATGCGTTTTTTTCGCATCTTTTTTTTGTCAGAGGCAAAATTAGATATTGTCTCTGTTTCAGTATCACCAACTATTTCAGGTATTCAAATGCACTAGTGATCGTTCTTTATTTTCTGTTTGATCTCACAAAGTTATTCAATTATACATTCAAAAACATGGGGAAGGAAATTTCACTTTCAGAAATGTGTAAAACGATTATTCAAGAGATTGCAGAGATAATAAAGTTTAAAAGTGAAGGGAAGTGGAAGAGAGATTTATGTAATATAAATGAGGATCTTCGATTTCCAAACAACATAGAAAGATTCAATTTAATATTAAAGGGGTAGTGCAAGCTATTTTTTTGTTCTTTGTTTCTAAATAATCAAGTGTAACAGCTTTTCCATGTACTTTGTGCTTCTACAGTTACTGCTTTCTCATATTTCACTCAGGGTCAGATGACCTGTGATGTCAGCTTCTCTCTCTGCTCTGATGATGTTTAGTGCACAAGCCTGAGAGATAAGAGTCTCTACACGAGACGTCACTGTGCTGGCCAAGCCCCCTACACTGCTGCTACTGCTCTCTCCCTGGGTTCTTTGAGATAAAATGTTAACTCCTTCAGCAAGCACAGACTTAGGGCTGAAGGCTTTACTGAGTAGCTGCAGGCAGTGAGGAGACAAATGTTGGGCACAGGAGCTGACAGACTAGAGATGATCTGTACAGTATTGCACAAAAACAGGTAGGGGGAAGATTTTGTCTGTATCAGCAGTGTCATTGTACTGCTGGGGCTTGTAGTCCTACTAACACAACATGCTGCTGCTTTTTTTTTTTTGCCTAAAACTTGCTGAACTTAGTTATATATTGCTGCCCATCGGATTTACAGTGCTATATTTTTTCATAACTCAGACAACCCCTTTAAACATAGATTATATTATACCCATATAATTTGGGGGGAACAGATTTCAATGCTGGAAATGTCATATGGAGGACACAGATTTCTTACATTTAATACGGAGCTGCCCTAAAATTCAAAAATACTGGAATCAAATAATCAATAGTAAAATGGGTATAACCTGCCCAGTTCTGCCAAAATTCTCTGTGATTGGTGACATTAACAAATGCCCAAAAATTGGGGAAAGCTGTGAGAGATGCTCATTATGTGGGAATGCTGGATGTCCGGGGTGGGATGTTTAGACTCCCTGTGATGCTCATATTATACTGAACACAATTATTACAGCTGTGTGACTTGCAATCCAATTCAAATCCAAACCAATATACTTCAGATCATTAGTTTTTATTTATTTTATTTTATTTTTTTTACTCTCCAGATATCGGAAGAGGAAGTCAGATTGGAACACAATTCATCACAACCTTCCCGCAGTGTGGGTTACAAAACTTCAATAGTCCAAAGAAGGAGATTCGAATAAGTGGCACTCAAGACAATACAAATGTTACTATTGAAGTCATTGGAGGATCTTACTTCAAAACCATAACTGTTAGCAGTAAAACAACAATCTCTGTGGTTCTACCGGAGTCTACTGAAATTAGAGGGAATGTGAGATTCACAAACACAGTCAATATCACCTCTAACTATCCCATAACTGTTCTTGCAATGAACTCAAGATATAGAAGTGCAGAGACATCACTTGTGTATCCAAACTCCGAACTGGGAACAGAGTATTTTTTAGTAACACCTAAAACTGGTCCTCCAGGCTCTTTTAAAGTATTTTCAGTCACTGCATCGACTGAGGAGACTTCAGTTGAAATTCACACCAAAGGTTCAGTCCAAGTCAGTGGGCAAAGGAAGGCAGCAAACAGTGTCTTCACTTTAATTCTTCCACCCTTCCAAGGAATCCAGATGTTGAGTTCTGATGATCTGTCAGGTACCCAGGTGATTTCTAAACATCCTGTCGTTGTATTGAGTGGACACACCTGTGCCCAGAAGAACACCCACTGTAACCTTGGCTATGAACAGCTTTCTCCCGTTTCAAGCTGGGGGGCTAACTTTCTTGTTGTCCCACTATCTTTTCAGCAGAAAGCAGACTTGGTCTATGTTATTGCAGCAGGTAAAACTGAAGTCAACTACTTTTTCAATACAACTCAGAAAAAAGAAACCATGGTGGCTGGCCAGGTGCTGGAAATAGAATTGTCAAAGATACCATTGAAAATTGAAGCAAGTGAAGGTGTACAAGTCACATTCTTCAACACAGGTGGAAGAAGCTGGAGGTTCGATTATGGCCCATTCTTGATGAATATTGTAGACCTTGACAGTTATTGCAACTCATACTACCTTTATGGTCAACGAGGCACTGACAACTACGCAATCTTCATAGCAGAAAGTTCTTCAACGGATGACATTAGATTTGATGGAAGACCCCTCTATAACCCAAAATGGACTGAAATACCTGGAACAAACTTTAGTTACTCAGAGTTCAAATATGGAAACAGTCTGACATCTCACAAAGTTGATCATCCCAGTAAAACATTTGGTTTACTAAGTGTGGGCGTTGGGTCAACCTTTAGTTATGGTTCTCCTGCTACATGTGTGAAAGGTAAAATTAGCTAATTTTGCAGCTTTATTTTTCATAGTCATAATTCTAGTGATAGACGTAAGTAATGGAGTAAAAAGTCATAACTAAAACCACAGTAAAATGTCATAAACCATGATTGATAAATAGACAGACAGATACATAAGAGAGATAGATTATATATAGATAATAGAAACATATCTATGTAGATAAGGGGTCTCAAACTCGGCCAGATATATGGGCTGCCCATAAAAAAAATTCCAGTTGATGGGCTGTGTTAATTTCAAATATAATACAATACTAAATTAATAGAATATAGAACCACATAAAAGAAGTTCTCTTCTTTCTCTTCTCCATTCGGACCAGACCCCCTTGACAACCTCTTTCAGCCACATCTTATCTCAGAGAAGTGGCAGAACTGCCAAATGTAAGGTTATGCACATGAGAAGGGAAAATACAAGTCACCAGTACATACTAAATGGTAAAACACTGGGTAACGCTGACATGGAAAAGGATTTTAGTGAACAGCAAACTTAACTGTAGAAATTGGCCAAGGCCAATAAGATAATGGGTTGCATCAAAAGAGGCATACATGCACGTGATGACAACATAGTCCTGCCACTTTACAAATCACTAGTCAGACCACACATGGAGTACTGTGTACAGTTCTGGGCTCCTGTGAACAAGGCAGACATAGCAGAGCTGGAGAGGGTTCAGAGGAGGGCAACTAAAGTCATAACTGGAATGGGTGGACTACAGGACCCAGAAAGATTATCAAAATTAAGGTTATTCAGGGGTCAGTATTTATATCCAGGACTGTGACTATGATAAGGGTTCATCCTCTACATCTAGAGGAAAGAAGATTTGTACATAAACATAGAAGAGGATTCTTTACGGTAAGAGCAGTGAGACTATGGAACTCTCTGCCTGAGGAGGTGGTGATGGTAAGTTCACTAAAAGAGTTCAAGAGAGGCCTGGATGTATTTCTGGAGGGTAATAATATTACAGGTTATAGTTACTAGAGAGGGGTCGTTGATCCAGGGAGTTATTCTGATGCTTGAATGGAGGTGGGAAGCCTTCTACCTCTTGTGTTTTTTGTCTTCCTGTGGATAAACTTGCAGGATAACAAACTGCATGGACAGATGTCTTTTTTTAGCCTTATGAACTATTTTACTACAATATGTTGTCTCAGCAGAGTTTGGCACGCATACATCTCATTTCCTCACTTTTCCAACATCTTCGCCGTACCTGATCCCCCAACATTGTCATCCTGCTGTCCACCAAATACCGTGTTCGCTGTCCTCCCCAAACACAATGCTGCAAAAACAACCATACAGATAGCCCTCCCCATAGTAATAGTGCTCCCAGAGTGCCCTCAATAGTAATAGTGCCTTCTACTGTGCCCTCAATAAAGATGATGCACAAGTAGCAATGTCCATATTGTGTCCAATAATAATGTTCCCATGGTACCCTCAGTAGTAATTATGCCACCATGGTGCCCCCTGTAGTAATACGGCCTATCTATGTATAAGGCAGTAGTAATAGTAGTAAATCCTCCTATACTGTTGCCGGTAGTTATAATAACCCTTATATTAGCCCTAGTATTTATGTCCCATGTAGCAGCCCCCATATTTATAAAGCCCCTCTGTAGTGCCCTCAGTATTTATAGTGCCCCCTGTGGTGCCCCTGTAGTTATAATGCCCTCCTGCAGTTATAATCCCTATGTAGTTCCCACTGTATTTTTATTCTCCCGTTAGTGCCCCCTTTCTAGTGCTTCAGCCTGTAGTAATGCCCCAGTTAGTGCCCCTGTATTACAATGATGCCCCCCACCCCATAGTGCTCCTGCCTGCATTAATGCCCCCCAGTAGTGCCCCATGAATTATAATACTCCCTAATGTGCTGGCCTGTATTAATGTCTCCAGTAGAGCCCCATAAATTATAATGTTGTGCCCCCCACCCCACCCCCACCCCAATGCTCCAACCTGTATTAATATTCTACTAACTTTTTTATTGGTCATTTTTAGATCCAGGTCCATCCTGCAAAAATACTCTGTGTCTTCCTCGGCAAGTGTGTGTCATGGTGAGGGGAAAGCCAAAATGTGTCAAACCAGAGGTGGATTTGTGCTGGGCATCAGGAGATCCACATTTTCGTACATTGGATAATGCGTACTTTGACTTCATGGGCACATGCACGTACACTTTTGCCACAGTGTGTGGAGATGTTGGAGACCTTCCAAGGTTTACTGTTCAAATAAAGAATGATAACAGGGGCAATGTGCGGGTTTCCTATGTGGGTCAGGTCACAGTCCTAACAGGACCCCACACAATCGTAGCCAAGAAAGGAGAATTTGGATACATTAGGGTGAGTGGTGATTACTTTTTAACCCCAAGTGCACTCATAAAATGTCTTCTGAAAGAGCTTTGGTTGAATTGTACTCCATAGAACTGCTCTTTCTAGCAGGAAACAAAACAATGGAGAAGGAGCTCAAAAACAAAATTAATATGAGGCCCTTCCTCCCAGGGTGCTCGTTTGTGAGCTCACTCAAGACTAATCCTACTCATTCTGTAATAAATTGACAACCAGTACCTGGTGTCCCTTACATACAGTATCTCTACTTGGCATTTAGAGCATGTCAGACAACCAGGCCTTCAGACATAACTACCTTTACCCCAAGTGCCAAATCTGTAACAGTTCCCCCACATCATATGTGCCTTATATAATACTGGTGGCAAAAGGAATCTATAACCCCACTCATGGACCAGCTACCTTTGCACCCAATAAAGCCAACACCTTCTCTCATACAGCACAAGACGAGACGAGACAAGAATGAGACGACAAGACAAGAATAAGGATAAATCAGAACTATAATCTGTTTTCCAAAAACTGTACCTTTTTTTCCAGGTGGATAATGCTCATAAACAACTCCCTATTTCTCTGTTGAATGGGACCCTGAAGCTTTTCCAGAGTGGGAACGCAGTAATAATGCAGCTCGGTAATGACATGCAGCTATTATATGATTGGGATCATTTCCTAATGGTGGAAATTACTAGGCGTTATGCTGGAAAAATGTGTGGTATGTGTGGAAACTATAACCAAGATCCAAATGATGACTTCCAGACACCCCAGGGAACTTCAGCTCCAAACACTATTGCTTTTGGTGCTAGTTGGATGGTAAGATGTATTTGGTATTCTTTTTTTTTTCTTAAAACTTAGTCTCTTACTTCTGGATCTCCATCTGTTGCATAACTATAACTCCTATCACCATATTAGCATATTTGGGAACCTGTAGTAAAGGACCTTAAGTTCTTGTTAAAGGGGTTCCCTGAGATTCTGATATTGATGACTGATCCAACTCATGGAACCCCAACTGATCAGTTGTTTAAAGAAGCCTTGGCACTCACCGAAGCTCTGCGGTCTCTTCCAAGGCCAGTGACATCACGTTCATTGGTCATGTGGCCTACAGTAGGAGCAGCTTAGTCAAATGGAACACCAAGCACACCCACTATCCAATGGGCAGCACTGTGCTTGGGCTCCTCTAACTGCTGTATGGTGGGAGGACCACCACTTATCAGATATGGATGACCTATCCCGAGTTTAAGTCATCAATATGAAAATCTTGGAGAACCCCTTTAATTGTAAGTGATTAAAAGTCATTCATGGGGTGTTTCTAGAAAAAAACACATGGTAACTAGTGATGAGAGTAGCTATCAAAAATTCAATTTGTCTGCATCGCTGAATTTCATAAAGAAATTTGCTTCATGACGAAGCAAATATGTATTTGGCAGGCATAATGATGGGGAATGGCGATTGCAACGAACTCCTCATTAAACTCCTCAGTTGCCACGTTCATCACTTAACACAGCATCTGAGATGAACATTGAGAGCTCTCAGGGGTTCATCCAGTGGGAAAAAAAAAGTGCTCACCTTATCCATTTCATCACATAGAGGCCACAGCGGCCATCTTGATTGAAGATCTTGTGCAAAATCCTGTGCATTGACATGATGACATTATCACGCCGGCCAGCATGGTGACGTCATACGTCACCCCGTGCGAGATTTCGTGTGGGATCTTCAAGCAAGATGTCCGCCTCATGTGTAAATGGATGAGGTGTGCATGATTTTTCCACACCCCCCCCATTTCAAGGAAAATTGACTAATTACCACAAAGCACGAAGAAATTTGGCTTTGCAGCGAATCAAATGTTCCCTGAAATTTGGATCAAAGTCCACTTAGGATATTTTGCTTTACTGAACCCTAATGGTAACCAATATGGTTTCCTTTAAACTCACTGGGGACCACATAGTCAACTTTCTAGATCTCTGCATTGCAAGTATAGTATGACCAGTAATTCTTCTATAATTGACGGGATGCACAGACGTATCACAGCGATGTCTTTTTATGTAGTCTAACTGTTGATATTGATCACCTGAGTCATTATTGAGGTAAGATTGCAAATCATTTTTTTAGTCTTCTTCAAGACCAACACAGAAGACGAATAGAATCAGACACAATTGAGTTTCTTCGTAAACAAGAAGATATAGCCATGGTATCTTCTTGACCAAGGAGTGCTCTCGTTGTAGCAATGGTGTCCCTTCCTAGAAGACCCTCCAAACTTAGCTGTTCATGGTGGCTAGGCACCTCCACAGACATGAAGAAAATCCAGATCAGAGTCTTCACATGGCTCTAGGTCAAGAATATTATTAAATGATAGCTTGCAGAACACAAAATCTTCTTTCTTGTATCATTTACTGCATGTATCATAACCTAATACAGACACAATTAATTATAAGTTAATTAGCCATAAAGCCTAATTATTGAGTATATAGAACTGTGTTTTGTTTTTTTTTGTACTTGTAGGTGGAAGACAACACTGTTTGTTGGCATGACTGCCGCGGGCCTTGCTTGAGTTGTCCCTCAGAATCTGCCAAAAAGTACTCAACTGTTGACTACTGTGGACTTATCAATGAAAACAATGGTCCTTTTAGTGAGTGCCATGCCATTGTAGACCCCAAGATGTACACTGAAAGTTGTATTTTTGATGTATGTATCAATGATGGCTTCAAAAAGATTTCCTGTGAGGCAGTCCAATCCTATGCTGAAACCTGTCAACGTGTGGGAATGGCTATTAAGGACTGGAGAACGGCTGCTGGATGTCGTAAGTGCAGACCACGTAGACACAGACATAATTTACCAATGTAAGAATGAATTTACTAAGCTGGAATGTTTTTCTCTTTGTTTTTAGCCATGCAGTGTCCTAAAGACAGTTCCTATGTGCTATGTGGCGAGGCATGTCCAGCCACATGTGAAAATCCTGAAGGTCCACCTGTCTGCACAGAGCCATGTGTTGAGACTTGTCAATGTAACTCAGGGTTTGTTTTAAGTGAAGGGAAGTGTATACCTAAGGCAAGCTGTGGATGTTCTTATAATGGATTCAACTATGCCCCAAATCAGGCATTTTGGAATGATACTGTATGCCAACAAAGATGTGTGTGCAATGAGCAAACCCAGAGAGTTGAATGCACAAACAGCCCTTGCAAGGCCCAAGAAGAATGTGCAGTTAAGAATGGAATCCTAAATTGCTATCCCAGATCTTATGGTGTGTGTTATTCCTTTGGTGACCCACATTACATTAGCTTTGATGGAACCAAGTTTGAATTTCAAGGTACCTGTGTCTATCAGCTCACCGGCGTGTGTGACAAGAATAGTGGACTAATAAATTTTGAGGTGTGGGTTAAAAATCAAAATCGAGGCAACATCAGAGTCTCCGACACAACAGTGGTCTACATCAAAGTCTATGACCTGGAGATCGAAGCCAGTAGGCAGCACCCAAATAAAGTTATGGTAAGCATAGCTGTGTCACATGAAAAATTTCATCAAAAATATCTACAAGGTGAATGAAAGGTCAAAAACCACAGTCAAAAAGCACCACTTTGAATACCCATTTCAAATTACCACAAATGTTCTGTGCAGTTCCTGTGATGATCTGTTATGGTGCTTTCAGAACAGAATACTTTTTTAAAAAGGTTTTCTGTATGTATAATATATATATTCCTGAATATTTTAAAAAACAATTCCATAACAATGACCCATTGAAACGTGACCAAAATATCTTGATATTAAAATTAAAATTTACAGGTTTGATTGATGATCCACAAGCTTTGCCTAATTTCTTACTTTTCTAATTTTTCTTTTTTTCAGATTAACAAAACTCTCATAAATCTGCCATTTAGATCCAATGATGGCCGTTTTTCCTTCTATCGCAACCCTCGCTCAGTTGAATTAACTTTTGACTTTGAACTTAAAGTTACATTTGACTATAACAATATTGTCATGGTCAAGGTTCCTGGGACTTATGCCAACGCTTTGTGTGGCCTTTGTGGCAATTTTAATGGAGTCCCCAGTGATGATCTTATACCCAAAGAGGGAATAAGGCCTACTGACCCCATTACATTTGGTAAGAGCTGGAAGATTCAGGAAGTATACAGATGTAGAGATGATGGGAGTGCTGTCTGTCCTGAATTATTGTCTGAAGAGAAAAGACAAAAAGATACAGCCAGTGAATGTGGTGTCTTGTTGAGTCTGAAGGGGCCATTCCGTGATTGTCACTCATTAGTGGATCCAGAACCTTACTTCAAGAGCTGTGTTTATGATTACTGCGTTCTACAGAAGCGCCAAGCCATCTTCTGCTCTGTGATGACATCATATGTTATGGCATGCCAAGAAGCAGGGGGAACTGTACATCCTTGGCGGAGTCAAAACCTCTGTCGTGAGTTACTTTTTTATGAGCTTGAATGAGATATCATAGGCCTACCCTGACACTACATACAATTTCCCCCCTTTTATTGCACCATATACGCTACTGATTTAGATTCAGTAGTACTGAGTCAAAAGAACTGGACTTGTATTTTCTCTTTAAGAAGTTTTCTCTAATTGTCTGACTGGTTCCCTCAATTAGAACAACTTTTACAAAGAATCTCCTGCTATAAATACTGGTGACTCATTCTTCAGTCAGTATAATCTATTTATCAATATCAATACAAGGTCAAAGACACCATGGTGTTGATTGCATTTGCATTACTGAATACTGAAGCTATGCGGTGTGTTTAAACTGCCTTGAGAGAGCTATTAGAACAGCATTGTAACTGGCAGACATCTTACCGTACCTCCATGAAGTCTTTAAACTGGTCTTGATTATGTAAAAGAGATTATTCTGACTGAAGCATGAGTCACCCATATTTAATGCCAGAGATTCTTTGTGCAAGTTATTCTAATTGCGAAAGACGGTCTGATGATTAGCAAAATGTCCTCAAGGAAATTACGACCGATTTAGTCCAGTTATTTTGATTTATTAAGAATATGAACATCCACAGGCAAGCTGGTGTCATAGTGTACACATAGCTCACAACATCAACAGGCAATTCTGAAATAACCTAAAGTAAGTGAACCCAGCAGTACGTGGCTCCTCCATAGCCACCTTCAAGATGGGGTAATTTCCTGGGCCCCATCGGTCTCATAATTTGACAAATTGGTCATATTAGAGGATTTATTGGTTTGGTGGTGGGTTGGTCTTACGGAGCTTGCAAGTGGACAGGATTTCATGATGCCATGTCAAACTTTTTGATTACCAATTACATTTATTTCATACATATGTTTTACAGCATTCTCCTGTCCTGCTCACAGCAGTTACGAGGTCTGTACTGATGCTTGTCCTGTCACCTGCAATGGACTCTCCACCCCAAAAGGATGTTATGGAAATTGTACAGAAGGTTGTGCTTGTAATAATGGATTTATTCTCAGTGGGGGGAAGTGTGTATCTATATCTGAATGTGGGTGCAATTACAACGGGGTTTACTATTCTGTTGGCGAGATGGTTTATGTCAATGATAAGTGTTCCGAGAAATGTTCCTGTACTGAAGGTGGCATCATGACCTGCTCCCCATCACAATGCTCCACCAATGAAGAATGCCAGATACAAAATGGAGTTCTTGGCTGCTTCTCAAGTGGCTCAGCCACTTGCTCAGCTACAGGGTATTCCCATTTTAGGACATTCGACAATCAAACGTATGACTTTGATGGAAATTGCTCCTACGTGCTTGCTCAGAGCTGTGAAGAAACAACAGCAAAAAGAAATCTAACAACGTTCCGGGTGACTGTAAAACGCGAGAAGCAAGACTCCAGTCAGGGATCAATCAGAAGTGTCACTATAGAAGTATATCAAATGAACCTGACCCTCCTGAACCACCGTGAAAAAGGTGTCATACAGGTAAATGAGACATTCACAGAGATCCAGCAAGATTTTTCTGCTTTGTACATCTTATATGGGTGCTCCTATGTGAACCTTAACTTTATGTAGCAATGGTCCACTGACGATAAGTGGATTGGTACTGTATGTGTCCCATTGCTGTGACTTCCAGTAATTTGCTGGTGTGCAGCAAGTGTGGAATTCTCCTGCAGTGCCTTCGCAGGGGAAATGAAGCATTACACCAGTCACAATGAAAGCAATGGGTTATCTGTTTAGTATAATGATAATAAGTCCTCCAGAGTAAGAGGAACTTTTTATAGCAGCTTTCCAGTCTAACTAATAGAGGAGGATCCCATATGGGGGTTTAATGCAAAATATTCAAAGTCATTTGTGATTGCTTCAACGTTTTCTTCTTCTACCTGCCAAGACCTGTCATATGTACTGAAAAATAGTCTACATAAAATGATTTGAGTTATTTTTTATATGCTTTTTTTGTAATGGAGCTCAGAGCTGCATTCATAGTTCTGCAAGCAGCACAGGTCTTTATAGAAGCTCAACTTTTCAGAGTGCGCCTGGCAGCAGTTGACTTCTTCTAGCAGCAATCGGCAGAATGCTGCTTGCAGCTCTTGAGTATAAAAAGAGCTTCCTTTAAATATGGATGAAGGATAAACAGACATTTATGTTGGTTGTTAGTTTTTCCATTTGTTGAATATACTGTTTTATATTTTTGGATTATTTCTAGGTTAATGGAGTGAACGTCAGACTTCCGGTTACACTGTTGTCTGGTTATATACGAGCCGAGAGTGAAGGTCAACGTATCACCATTAATACAAATTTTGGGTTTTCAGTGAGATCCGACCTCCGCTCGTTTCTTTGCGTCACTGTGCCTAGTAACTACAAGGATGGCACATGTGGTCTGTGTGGCAACTACAATGGGCTTGCTCAAGATGATGCTGGAACAACACCAGTGGAAATCAATGCCTTTGGAAACAAGTGGAAAGTGCATGTAGATGCAGGAGAAATATGTGATGGATGCGGCAGCAGTGACAACCCTTGCCTTTCATGCCAAGAAGAAAAGAAGAAAATATTTTTACAAAAAATTAATTGTGGCATCATCAGTGATCCTTCTGGTCCATTTGCAAAGTGTCACTCCAAGGTCAACCCTGAATCTTATGTAAAGGATTGTGTTTCTGATCTCTGTCAGTCCAATGGAGAAGACAGCAGTGTTTTATGCAACAGTGTCGCCGTTTATGCCTATGCTTGCAAGTATGAAGGGGTTAAAGACATAAATTGGAGGACAGAAGATTTTTGTCGTAAGTAGTATGTTCATCAAAGTGTTTAACTGAAAGCTTAAAGGGATTCGCCGATCTCAGATAATGATGGCATATCACTAGGATCTGTCTTAGTGATATGCTATCAATGTCGGAGATAAGAATACCCCCTTAAAGGTGTCTATATGTTACTAGTAGATACCAGTTCAAGGGTGGACATAAACATCAGAAGACCCCTGTACAAGAAACTCAATGGGCCTCTTACTCTTTAATAGAACATTGAAGAGTACTGCCATGTCTCTCCCAGAGCCCGCCAGCAACCAGAGGCTATGACATTCATAAACTCAGTCCCTTACATCTGCTTTGATAGTGATAGTGAGCCCCTCTTACCATCTGGGCCCCTGTGCAACTAGACAGGTTGAACATATGGTTTGTCTACCCCTGATCAAGCTCAAACGCATAGTGAGTGAGAAAGTTAACCCCATTATCCCTATCCCTTTGTGTCAGGAGTCCAGGAAGCTAAGATATAGAACGCTGTTTGTATGGAAACTCATTGTTCTTCAAAGACAAAGTGTGATTCTGAAGACCACAATTAGACCACTATTATGACTTCTCTCATAAGAAATAGACCTTATGGAACATGATTGGCTCCAAGTCCAAAGTCATGTCTAAAGGGGTTGTCTTCTCCAGGACCTTTATGGCCAATTATTGTGTCAGAGCCTGAGCTCTGATACTGTGATGAGGAAGTCCAATCCTGGTCACCAACCTTTTCCATAACTGTGTACCACAGATGTAAAAGTTGGCCTTGATAGGACTTCAAGTATGACACCAGTAACCAGGGGTGTAACTACCATAGCGGCAGACCATGCGACTGCTATGGGGCCCAGAGCAAGAGGGGGCCCAGTCTTAATTGGAATTACCTCCTCTTCTACTGAAGGTGAAAACTTGTTCAGGGCTCTACCCTCTAAAGGAACAACCTTTAGCAAATGAAGCAGTGGAAAAATGGCCCAAGGGTCATTGAAAGGGGTTTAGGCAGAAACCCTTCTGTCCTGTGTGGGGACCTGGTTTGATCCTTGCTATGGGGCGAATACTTCTCTATGTACGCCACTGAATGTAACTATATTATTTTGTTATACAACTGAAAAGTCCAACTTCTCATTGACATTCCATATCTCTTGTTTTCGACTTTCCATAGCTATAATGTGTGGACCTCACAGTCATTACTCAACTTGTGCCGATATGTCTTCTACCACCTACGCTTCAATCTACGATACTTATGAGTTTTCAGACCTGTGTGATGAAGGCTGTGAATGTGATGAGGGCTATCTAATGGATGGGAAAAACTGCATACCCTTAGAGCAATGTGGATGTTTTGACAATGGCCGTTATTACCAGGTATGGAGCAGGAGAGATTGCATTTAGGGTAGAGAAAATACTGAAGGTCATACATATTGAAGGTACTATAGAAAAAACCTCATAGCTCTGTTGAGGCAGTTACCTTCACAAAAAAAATAAAAATATAATAAATCCCCAAACTGCGGCCGTCCAGCTGTTGTAAAACTACAACTCCCACCATGCCCTGCTGTAGGCTGATAGCTGTAGGCCGTCCAGGCATGCTGGGAGTTGTAGTTTTGCAACATCTGGAGGGCCGCAGTTTGGGGATGCCTGGTCTAGAGAGAGATATAGCTATATACACTACTTCCATGGATTTATAAGTAGGGATGAATAAATGAAAGGTGGATGGGCCTACTCCAGAATTGAGAGGAGGAAAGTAGCATGGAAGCTATTGAGCATGTTTTTTCACCTCTGAATACAGCAGAAGATGGACCAAAATTTCGGCCTCGTGAAAAACAACAGGGGGCGCTACCAGAAAGAAAAATGCAATGTACATAAAATAACCTGATTGTATTTTTATTGCATCCATATTGCAATAATGACTTATTTGAGATGGTCTATTCCTGGGAGGGCCAACCTGCGGCTCTCCAGCTGTTGTAAAACTACAACTCCCAACATGCCCTGCTGTTGGCTGATAGCTGAAGACACGTTTGGGCATGCTGGGAGTTGTAGTTTTGCAACAACTGGAGAGCCTCAGGTTGGCCACACCTGGTCTATTCATTGCATATTGATACTTTTGATGGGATAAACCTCTTCAAGGAACAAAATGTCAAAGTATCTCAATTTGCTTCCAAAGGCTAATGAAATCGTGCTGAATGATGACTGCAGTCTAGAATGTACCTGCAACCCAATCATAGGGTTGAGCTGTCGTAACACAAGCTGTGCTGCAGGAGACCAGTGCAAATTGTGGATGGAGTGAGGTCCTGTGTCAACTCTGGTGAGTTTATTTCTGTAAATAACAGGATCGGTACTAGGAAGATGGTGCTTGGCTCAGATTTCATCAGTTGGTTGTCCTAATGGTTATCTAGGTTTTTTGGCAAAATGCTCAAGTTGACTACTTAAGGCAGTTGTCCGGGCTGCACATATTGATGAGCTATCCTCAGAATAGGTCATCAGTAAGAAAATTAGTAGGGGAGCAATACCTGGCACCCCCCACCAATTATTATCAGATTGGTTGGGGTGTCCCCCACCATCCAGCATATGAAGCGGAAGCAGAAGGCTCCATGCACTGTAGTTTATGGCGCTGGCATACTTTTGCTCAGCTCCCATTCACGTGAATAGGAGCTGAAATGTAGTAACTCAGAACGGCCACTAGGCAGTGTATGGAGCTGTCAGTTTCCAGCTCTGTATACTGTATAGCAGTGATGCCCAACTTGCGGCCCTCCAGCTGTTGTAAAACTACAACCCTCATCATGCCCTGCTGTAGCCTGATAGCTGTAGACTGTCCAGGCATGCTGGGAGTTGTAGTTTGGCAACAGCTGGAGGGCCGAAGGTTAAGCATCATTGCTGTATAGTATCCAGCAACAATGGCTGCATGAAACAGCTGAGTGGTGGGGGTGATGGACACCCACAAATCTGATATTGTTGATCCATCCTGAGGATAGGTCACCCATATCTGTAGTCTAGATAACCCCTTTAAGTTATCAACATTAAAGGGGTTGTCTCACTTCAGCAATTAGCATTTATCATGTAGAGGAAGTTAATACAAGGCTCTTAATAATGTATTGTGATTGTCCATATTGCCTCCTTTGCTGGCTGGATTCATTTTTTCCTCACATTATATACCGCTCGTATCCAGGGGTTACAACCACCCTGTAATCCAGCAGTGGTGGTGGCCGTAGCCTTTTTCCTATAGTGTGCAAACCACACAGCTGGATTACAGGGTGGTCTGTAACCATGGAAACAAGCAGTGTATAATGTGATGAAAAATTGAATCCAGCCAGCAAAGGAGGCAATATGGGCAATCACAATACATTAGTAAGTACCTTGTATTAGCTTTGTCTACATAATAAGTGCAATTTGCTGAAGTGAGAAAACCCCTTTAAGGTCAACTGGTTGGATTACCAGAGGCTTCCTAAAGAAAGAAGCCATCATGTTAACATAGCCCTTGGTAATTATATTATAAAGTACAGATTTAAAGGAGTTCTCCAGTGATAAAAAAAATCAAAATACGTAAATATTACTTTATTATAAATAAATTCCTAAATACCTTTCATTAGTTATAATGGATCGTTTTCTCTAGGGAGCAATCAGTAGGAGAAATAAAATGGCCGCCGTCCTATTAGTACACACAGAACCTGTCCTAATAACACAGGAGGACAAGTTACTTCACAACACTGAGCTAAAGAGCTGCCTCATCCTCCTCTCTGCTCTGCTTGTCAGGGATTATGATCCTGAATACAGATGATAAGATTCCTTCAGCTGAATCTCTGTAGGAATGGAGTTCATGAGGAGAAATGAAGTACAGAGAGGAGGTGGGGGTGTGGCTGTGTCCTGCAGTGTGATTAGGAAAGGTTTTGTGTGTACTAGTAGGACGGCAGCCATTTTATTTCTCCTATTTATTGCTCCCCAGACAAAATGAGCCCTTATAACTAATGAACGATATTTGGAAATATATTTATAATAAAGTAATATTTAGGTATTTTTATTTTCTTAATTCCCGGAGAACCCCTTTAAGGTCTTAGTTCACCAAATAGTGTATTCATTTTTAAGTCCATATTTCCATTGCACTTCATTTTATAACATGTTCTCATATTTGTTGTATTTCAGACCCTTGCAAGTCCAAAACGTGTCGCACAAAGGAGAGCTGCCAGCTTCAAGATGGCCTAGCACATTGCGTACCTGAATACACAGGCATGTGTTGGGCCTGGGGAGATCCCCATTTTCGTACCTTTGATGGACATACATTTGACTTTGACGGAACTTCCAGCTATATTCTATCTCAGCATAGTGGTGAAGATTCAAGCCTGGAGCCATTCAAGGTGGTTATAAAGAATGACAACAGAGGAAACCGAGCCATCTCATATGTCAAGATGGTAGAAATCACTGTTCATGGAAACACAATTTCAACAAGAGCTGGGGAATTTCCACAGATAAGAGTAAGTTGTTTTTTTTTTAATTGAAATCAAACAGTTGACATTGTCAATTAGCCAGGATATTGTGGCTACAACTGGCTCCATGTTTCATGCGTCATCTTGCGGTCTTGTGGGTCACACTTAGAGATGAGCGAATCTATTCGCCGCTTCGTAGATTCGATACGAATTTTGGAAATTTTCCGCTGTGAAGCGAATCCGGATTTTTTGAGATTCGGTCAGTTAGATTCGAAAATGTTCTTAAAGCTTTCTACGCGTTCGCTACGTACTTGTCTGATAAATTGTACGCTAATGCTATGAATAAGTTACTTTATACACTGATGCATACAAATTCAGTTAATTAACAAACTTTTACTGTTGGTTCGTTATTCGTGCGGCAAAAGCCCGGGAAGAAAGCGGTCACCTGACCTAGTGGGAGGGCTTGCTCTGATTGGCTAAGGCTTGATAAGCCAGTGACACATCAGTTGTGCTGCGACTGCTGAGACAAGCAGAAGCACTGTGTGTGAAGTTCCTAAAGACAGAGAACTCTTGTGTTAAAATTGGGGTGCAGTTGTTCTGGGAATCCAAATTACACATATCAGGGATACTGCAGGGCAAGTGCAGGGCCAGTGCAGGGCTAGTAATTAATCAGGCAGGGAGAGAGATAGGGAGAGACAGGGAGAGAGACAGGGAGAGACAAAGACCAGTTGCAGGGCCACAGTCAAGTGAAAAATGTCTGGCATGGAAAAGCAAAAGAGGTCCAGTTCCAGCCAGACCTCGAGCTCCAAAAAAAAGAAGAAGATGGCACAGGGCAGCAGTGCCAAGGGCCCTGTAGTCGGAGCTTCTACTAGTAATATTTTCAATACTTGGCTGGTGTTCCACCAGGCTAACCCACCAAGGCGCAAAATTGTAGTGGAAGAGAAAGTAGATGAGGTAGTGGAGTGGATGGTACGCTCATCTCAGTCTCAGCCGGATGATCTGCTGATACAGTATCCATATGTAGCCAGGGGTCAGACTCAGAGCGTTCATCCTGCTCCTCCATTCCGCTCCAGCAAAGCCTAGCATCGTGCGTGCCTGCGTATTACGCAATTGCTAGACAATAGTACGCTGTGGATTCGTACACAACTTGTACGCTCATGCGTACATGTTCACATAAGTTGCGTACCTTTAACAACTGTACGTTCATTATTAGTGCGCGAATGTTCGCAAAACACCACATAATAACGTATGATTTGCACGCAGCTTTGCCGAATAGATTCGTATGAGGTACAAATCTTTTGAAAAGTTCGACGAACATTCGGCAAAGTGAATTTTGGATGATTCGCTCATCTCTAGTCACACTCAGTTTGACCAAGATATTGTTAAAATCAATGACTATCCTACTTAGTCTTAGGTTGCTTGATGCCCTGTGCAGTACTTTATATTGCTGATCCCACCCTGACATGTTCCATTCAAAATCCAAAATAAATTATATGGTATGGTAGCGGCCAGTCCCCAAGATACTGTACCATGGCCAGTGATGCCACCTTCAGTAGTTACAGGTGATGTCTGCTGTGTTATTCGCACCCCGAAGGCCAGCTCTTGTCTGGAATATCATATAATTGTAATCATAGCAGTTAAAATAACTTTCAGCCTCATTTATGTTCATGTCTTTTTATAGGTCAATGATGAATTAACCAATCTACCTGCCAGTTTAGCTGATGGAAAGTTGAAAGTGAGTCCTAGCGGGTCCACTGCTTCCGTGAAAACTGATTTTGATCTGGTAGTTAATTTTGATTGGAACTCTTACGCGACAATAATACTTCCCAGTAGCTACCATGATACTGTGTCTGGTCTGTGTGGAAACTTCAACCAAGATCCAGAGGATGATCAAAAATCTCCTAATGGAACCCTGATCACTCCAATTGTAGACTGGGCAGATTCATGGAAAGTCAATGATCAAGATCCATTCAGTGTTGACCATTGTCAAGGCGAATGTGCAACCTCAACCTGTGATGAATCAAAGAATCAAGAGTATGGCAGTGACGACAACTGCGGGCTCATTTTAAGAGAGAATGGACCTTTCCGAGATTGTGTCTCCAAAGTCAATCCAACCAAGTTCTTTGATGCTTGCCTCTTTGACGTTTGTAAGACTGGTGGGGCTAAGAACATCCTTTGCCAATCATTAGAGAGTTATGCAACTGCTTGTCTGATCCAAGGAGTCAAGATTTTTGACTGGCGAGTGCCTTCCAATTGCCGTGAGTTGAAAGTATTTATATACCATACATTCCTAATTTTTTAATGTTATATGAAATGTGCAGGATCTCAAGGATTTTTCTTGAAAATAAACATAGAATATGAATTATGAGCCCTAGAAGCTTAAAAGGGAATTCTGATTTCATGAAATTGATGACCTATCCTCAGGATAAGTCATTAATTCCAGATTAGTTAAGTTCAGACTTTAGGAAACCCTGTCGATCAGCTGTTTGAAGGAGCTGGTGTTCCTGAAGATATATCATTAATATCATTAAACCAAAATATGTCTTTAAGGAAGCACTCCATTTTTTTATTCAGTGTGAGTACCACATAGGACATGGTAGAGAAAAAAAATTTGCTTACCGGCTCCATGCCACCCCATTTTTGCCCACCCCATTTTTGCCCCACATCACCTCTGCTTTGAGTATCCGATTCACACAGCATCTTTAGTGTTGACTATAAGTAAGGCTCTCTATTCAACCCTATTAGAGCCTGGCTTCCCATCTACACTTAAAGTAGAACTCCCGCAAAAATTTTTATTCTCTGACCTGTTAGAAAGGTGCATGATGTAATCTGTAGTGAATGCAATCTTTTCATCAGTGACTGTATCTGTGAGCTATCCCCTCTCTTCTAATTGTAGATGTGTCATGTGACCAGCACTCTAATCTGCAACTGACCCAGGAAAGGAAGTCAGTTACTTCTCTATTCATTCCTATGAGACTGAGAGTGAGGCTCCCATAGGAATGCATAGAGAAATAGACTTCCTGTCCACACATAAGATGCTGTGTTATCTGGTGAGTCTGATTGCTGGTCACATGACACAGATGAGAAGCATCAGGGAGATATAACTCACAAATACAGACACTGGTAAGAAAATGACATTCACTACAGATTACATCATGTACATTTCTAGCAGGTCAGAGAATAAAATATGTTGTGGTGTTGAGGTAGCAGCTAATATTGCTTTTTGGGGTTCAATGAGTCACTCCGAATCAAGCAGGCATGTGTGTACACTTATCTAAGAAAAGACACTGACTCAGTATATATAGTTCAGCATCAGATCTATGACATGCCTCGTGGCTGCTGTCTCTATAGCTCTGAAGTTCCTCTTTTATTATAACGGTATATATCTTCACAGAAAAAGGAGAAGGGGCGTAAGCATGCAAATAACTAACAATGTATATATCTTCTTGTACTCCTACGTGGTCTTGATTGGGCAAGGAGCCTCATGCCATCCTGCATCACTGCCTTGAGAAAGAGATAAGGCCCACGTGTAGATAAGAGTACAGGCGCCATCTTAGACTTGTTGCATCAGCTAAATATGAATACATTTTATGCAAGCTTATAAAGACTACAGAGTATAAAAGTATAAAAGTATATAAAGGCACATTTGTTCTTGTCTCATCACATTATCCGGGATATTGAATTCACATTATCCTGAAGACGTGGGAAACTCAGGATTTGCAATAGAATTAAGTCCATATACCTCGACAGTCCCCCCTAAATACTGATGTTTTCCACGTCTGACCCTACCTAAAGGTGGCCTTACCAGGGGAGAGGGGGAGTTGGATTTCTTCACCAGTTTGAGACCAATGACCCCTAGACAGGACATCACCCTGTGCAGCTGGACTTTACTGGGTCAGGACCACCACTGTCCCTACTCAACAACATGGATTTGCGACATGGAGGAGGTGTCATCAATCGGGTAGGCATGTCCTCCTCCCCTGAGTTGGCATCAACACATGTTTCTTGAGGCACGACCGGATACAGTCCTTCTGTCGCAGAATCCACGGTCTTTGATACTGTTTTTTGATGCAAGGAATAAGACACAATACCACTACTAAACATATCAGCAGCATAGCTCCCAGGATTATCCCTATTCGAGTCAACCATCTTTGCCACCCACTCATCCAGGAGAAGTACAGCATCTTGGACACAATACCAGGATATAGACATTCTATACAGCTGCATAAGCATTTACAAAGCTGAGATATATATATATTTGTATAGCATTAAATACATGTATATACAAATGACATAACACTGTGAGGGGAAAATTCAGTATTTCTACCGGTCTACCTTCACAGTGGGAGTTCTTCTTTAAGAGGCTACTCAGAGTAAGGATCATGTAGAGCAATGGCAGCGCTGGAGTAGAGTCCATAATTCTAAGACACAGCGGCCAACGGCCATACTTTACCACATCTGAAGTGTTATTCAAATGGGCCAATGATAATAATAATAATATTAATAATAATAATAGGTGCTTCTTTAATTATGTATATTCTTACAAGAATTTATTTTGTGGAAATTCATGCTCCTCTAGAAGGAAGAAGACTATCTCTTTAAAACGGCCTATTGGTAGTTACCCCATAAGTCAATGTCCTCCTACCCATTAAAGGATCTTAAATCACGACTATGGATTTCAGCCAAACCAAACTAGAGACACCCATGATCTGAAATCCCTAGTGTGTCAAAAGTCTTTATTGGGTGGAACGTTGACTTACCGTACAGTGTCTTCTCAGGGAGCATTCTCTGTAACAACCAGAATTCCTCAAGAAAAGAATTCATTAAGTATTTTTCTTTCTTTTTATCCATTTCAGCCAAAATATGTCAGGATGAGAATAGTCATTATAATGCCTGTGGAAATGCCTGTCCAGCTAGCTGTTTTAGCAAAGCTGCCCCAGAGAAATGCACAAAGCCTTGTGTAGAAACGTGTGATTGTAACAACGGCATGATCTTGAGTGGTGACAAATGTGTGCCCGTCTCCAGCTGTGGATGCCGATATGATGGACGGTATTATGAACCTGGCCAGTCCTGGTACAATAAAAAATGCAGCATCCAGTGTAAGTGTGACTCGGTTCTTGGAATTGTGGTCTGTGAAGAAACTAAATGCAAAGACAGTGAGACTTGCATGATGACCAATGGTGTACGTGGCTGTTATCCCAAGGAGTACTCCACCTGCATAGCCTCTGGGGAATATACCACCTTTGATAAAAAGAAAATAGATTTTATGGGCACATGTAGCTACCAGCTGGTCGGTGTAACATCACAGGACCCGACGCTGACCCATTTCACAATCAAGATCCAGAATGACCACCGTGGTAACAAAGCTGTGTCCTTCCCCAAAGACGTCACATTGGAGGTGTACAACACAAGTATAACTATGAGTAAAGACCATCCACAACAGATAAAGGTACGAAATTCTAATTTGCTCAGGGGCTGAGGAAATATCTTGAGACTAGAGTCAAAATTTCATATCAGATCAGAAGCCATGATGACGTGATAGATCATATGATGATGAATACAAATGGTGACCTGTGACAAGGTCCGTTGTAGTTCCGTCAAGGTTGTCTTTATGGCAAGAATAGCTGCATGCTTCCATATTATTCCCCTTCAGACTGATAGTACCCTTAATGGTTATAGGACCTGAAGCAAATGCTCTTATGGTCAATAGAAATTTATGGTCCATGCTTCTAGGCAAGAATGCTGTGCCTTACAGAGGTACCATGCGGCAACACATCAAGTGCCTATAGCTCCATAATACAGACCCTTAGAGACTATAATTGTCACAGAACATACCCCGTTGCTTTTGGCTAATAGTCATAAGTATAATTTCTTGTTGATCTTGTTTAGAATGATGCAATATGTTTTCACAGGTCAATGGCCGAATTGTGGACCTCTCCTACAATTTTGAGTCTTCAAAAATCATAGCCTACATATCAGGATCTAATGTAATGATCAAGACAAATTTTGCCTTGACTTTGACTTTCGATGGAATGAGCTATGTACGTGTTATACTACCAAGCACCTACAAGGCGGCTGTGAATGGCCTATGTGGAAATAACAATGGAGACCCTAATGATGACTTCGCCATAAAAGACGGTGCAGAAGCCAAAAGTCCAGAAGAATTTGGAAAGCACTGGAAGGTGGAAGATGTAGAAGGATGTGAAGAAATATGTTCAGATTGTCCCAAGTGCAATGAGGCAGATAAGGAACCTTTTAAGAGTGACCAGTACTGTGGACTTCTCATTAAGTCTGATGGGCCCTTCAGTCAATGTCATGAGTCTATTGATCCAACTCCTTTCTTTAATGACTGTGTATTTGATGCTTGTGCATACAAGGGTCATCAGTCATTTGTCTGTGCCAGCATTGCATCTTATGTTTCTGAATGTCAAAGAAATGGTTCTATGATCAAGGAATGGAGGACACCATCTTTCTGTAGTGAGTATTGTCCCTCTTTTTCCCAATAATGGAGCTTTCTCGGCTTAACTTTTTCCTGGTACTAAAAAGGCCTTTGATACAACACCCGCTTAGAATATATGGACTTAGTTGGATATCATTTGAATAATATAAGTTCTTAGGGGAATCGGAAGTATCGAAGTGCGGTTAACAGCACTTTGTGGTTGACTGGCTGCTAGAGTAGGGTACTACATTATAATTCATAGTCAAATCTAGAGCCCCACTTTCCAGTATTGTTACATTCATAAAATGCTGTTATTGTGAAGGCAAACCAAGTTATATAACATTTTGGTCAGTACACAATTGCCAGTGGACAAAAGGGAATTCAAAGTAAAAGCTATGCAGGAAGTTGTTGACTTTTTTATTTAGATCATTTTACCTTTTTTACAATTTTTATTGTTTTTGAAAATACTGTAATTTATCATTGTGCCTCTTTTTTCACTGGCCAATAATATTTGTATTTTTCTGTCGATAGTGCTGTGTAAGGACTTATTTTTTACGGGAAGACTTGTGGTTTTCATTGGTGGCTTATTTGTGACATTTGATTTTTTTTATCAATTTTTATTGCATTTTCATGAGGTAGAACTACCAGAAAACAGCAATTTTGGCATGTTTTTATTTTTTAATGATGTGCACTGTTTAAGATAAATAATCTGACCATTTTACAATATGAGTCATTAGGAGCACAGTTAAACCTATCATGTATCCTTTCTTTTTATTTATTTATTTTTACAAAAATAGTAATTTTTTACTTTACTTTCATATTTTTTTTACTTTTTTTTTATAATAGGCGACTTGAACCTGCTGTCCTCTGATCATCCACATAATACACTACAATACTTCTGTATTGCAGTTACTGCAAAACTAACAGAATGCCTATTAGGTCCTGCCAGGCTTATAGAACACTTTTAGACCCCCGAATGTCAATGCAACTCCTCGGCACCCCATTACTGTGTTGTGAAGGGTGGTTGAGTGATAGGGTACGATCCTGGCAGCTAGAGCAGGGCACCATCTGTATAAAGTCGGCATTCACAAGTGATGGTGTCAAACATCTCCTGAGCCTGCATCACTGTGCCATAGTCATCAAGCTTTAGCTACCTCCCCTCCCTGACATACTATTACAGCAATACACTTGAGATGATAGATTCTCCTTGGATTCTCCTTTTGTCCAGTGGCCTGAAATGTTACTTAATATAATAAGTAAATCACATACAAAAATTTGCCTTCATATTTTTGAATAGATTTGCTGTATTTATAAGAGTCCATTTTTATTTTTACAGACTTCATCTGTCCCCCTAACAGTCATTACAAACTCCTCGGAGATGGATGTCCTGTCACCTGTTTAGGTCTTATGCCTCCACCAACCTGTGTAAAGTCTTTCACTGAAGGCTGTTATTGTAATGATGGCTTTGTAAGGAGTGGAGACGACTGTGTGCCTATTGCGGAGTGCGGATGTACTTTTGAGAATGTATATTATAAGTTGGGTCAAGAATTCTTCCCAGACAATCAGTGCAAGAATAAATGTACATGTGGGAACAATGGCATAACCACCTGCCAGGACCATACCTGTGGCACCAATGAAGAATGCAAAGTGGTGGGCGGCATCCTAGGCTGTCATGCTCAAGAACTTGGTCAGTGCATAGCATGGGGAGATCCCCACTATATCACCTTTGATAATGTCTACTATGCTATGCAGGGCGCTTGTCGTTACACCCTTGTCAGGGTGAAAACAGAGAAGGTCAACTTTGTGGTGACAGTGGACAATGAGCCATATGGAAATGTAGCCGTCACCAAATCAGTTACAGTGACCACAGGAAATCACGTCATACACCTGGAGAGAGAAAGACCCTGGAGAATTGAGGTTAGTAGTACATTTGGGACTTCACCCTTATAGTCGGTCAAATCAACTTGAGTTTTAGTGACAAGTTAGGATATTTGTGATTTGATCTAGTTTGGTAGCATGCTGAGTTACCATTATACACTAAAGAAACTGTAAACTGACAACTTTAGCCCTGCTACGTGTAAATTTTCACGTTTATCCTGGTTGACCACATTATTTTAGGCACTGACTGGTTGTTTCTTAACTCCATGATTCAGAACCAGTTATTGATGCCACCATAAATCAAACTACAATGAAGTTTCAGAAGCTGAGAGTTTTTTTGTTAACTATTTCTGTTTGGTTCTCAAAGGTCAACAACGAAACATACAACCTCCCTAGCCAATTCAAAAAACATCAATTCTGGATCAACAAAGAAGGCAATAATATAATTATTTACACCAGATATGGCATTACGCTTCTGTATGACCAACAGTACTTTATTTCAGTCTGGGTACCCAGCTCCTATGCCGGACTCACTGAAGGCCTATGTGGAAATTACAACAAAAACACTAAAGATGAGTTCCGTCTTCCAAATGGCACCATTGTCTCTGACCTGGCAGGGTTTGCAGAGTCCTGGACAGTGGGTGGACAGGGATCAAACTGCCGTGGTTGCTCAGGAGATCATTGTTTCACCTGTGATCAAGTGGCAACACACGAGGCTGAGTCACCCACCAAATGTGGCTTGATAACAGACCCTCAAGGTCCCTTTAAGGGCTGCCATGCCTTGGTGCCTCCAGAAATGTATGTCAAGAGCTGCGTGTTTGATGTTTGTGCCAGTGGAGCTCAGCAGGATGCACTGTGTGCAAACCTACAAACGTATGCATCACTGTGCCAAGCAAAAGGAGTCAAAATAGGAACCTGGAGAGATATTGCTGGGTGCCGTAAGTGACCTCTTCTTCATACATATTGTAGAGAGATTTATGGTTTCAGCAAATTCATTTTTCTATACCATGTGAAGAAAATTCTTGCAAGAGCTCTGCTTACTCTTAGTGAATAGTTATCTTCACTGTTTACGGTCAGAAGGGGAAAATTAATCCTGGTGATGTAATGATGAGCATTACCATATTTTTTGCTTTATAAGACGCGCCCGAAGATAAGATGCAACCCAGATTTTAGAGTAGGAAAATGAGAAAAAAATATTTTTCATCACACCTCATATCAGACCCCCCATAAATTTCAGGACATCACATCAGACCCCCATCAAACCTCAGATCAGCCCAGTGTGCCCCCATCAGACCTCAGATCTGCCGAGTGTGTCCCCATCAGACCTCAGAACAGCCCAGTGTGCCCCCATCAGACCTCAGATCAGCCCAGTGTGCCCCCATCAGACCTCAGATCAGCCCAGTGTGCCCCCATCAGACCTCAGATCAGCTCAGTGTGCCCCCATCAGACCTCAGATCAGCCCAGTGTGCCCCCATCAGACCTCAGATCAGCCCAGTGTGCCCCATCAGACCTCAGATCAGCCAGTGTGTCCCCATCAGACCTCAGATCTGCCGAGTGTGTCCCCATCAGACCTCAGAACAGCCCAGAGTGCCCCCATCAGACCTCAGAACAGCCCAGTGTGTCCCCATCAGACCTCAGATCAGCCCACTGTGCCCTCATCAGACCTCAGATCAGCCCAGTGTGCCCCCATCAGACCTCAGATTAGCCCAGTGTGCCCCCATCAGACCTCAGATCAGCCCAGTGTGCCCCATCAGACCTCAGATCTGCCGAGTGTGTCCCATCAGACCTCAGACAGCCCAGTGTGCCCCCCATCAGACCTCAGATCAGCCCAGTGTGCCCCCATCAGACCTCAGATCAGCCCAGTGTGCCCCATCAGACCTCAGATCAGCCAGTGTGCCCCCATCAGACCTCAGATCAGCCCAGTGTGCCCCCATCAGACCTCAGATCAGCCCAGTGTGCCCCCATCAGACCTCAGATCCCCATCAGCCCCTGTCCCCCATCAGACCTCAGAACCCAGAGTGCCCCCATCAGACCTCAGAACAGCCCAGTGTGCCCCATCAGACCTCAGATCAGCCCACTGTTGCCCTCATCAGACCTCAGATCAGCCCAGTGTGCCCCCATCAGACCTCAGATTAGCCCAGTGTGCCCCCATCAGACCTCAGATCAGCCCAGTGTGCCCCCATCAGACCTCAGATCAGCCCATGTGCCCAGTCAGATCCCAGTGTGCCCCCATCAGACCTCAGATCAGTAGCCCAGTGTGCCCCCATCAGACCTCAGATTAGCCCAGTGTGCCCCATCAGACCTCAGATCAGCCCAGTGTGCCCCCATCAGACCTCAGATTAGCCCAGTGTGCCCCCATCAGACCTCAGATAAGCCCACCCAGCCCCATAACAATAAAATAAAAACCTCTCTTAGCTGTCCTGCGCCACGGCTCCGCTCCTCTGGCTTCTAAGGCCTGCGCTGCACTGTCACCTGACTGCGTGCCGTGTCAGGTCATAGTGCACGCACTACGTCCTGACGCTGTATGCAGTCATGACAGTGAAGCGCCAGCTCAGGAAGCCAGAGGAGCGCCGGACCCGGGGAGGAGCCGCGGCGCAGGACAGGTAAGAGAGGTTTTTATTTTATTGTTATGGGCCTGGGTGGGCTGATCTGAGGTCTGATGGGGGTGCTGCAGCTAAAACATACAAGTGAGCGCTTCCATAATGGAAGCACTCACTTGTATTCGCTTTATAAGACGCACAGCAATTTTCCCCCTACTTTTGGGGGGGGGGGAAGTGCGTCTTATAAAGCGAAAAATACAGTATGTCTGCTTACCTTAAAAGTGTTGTGTAGGAATGGGACCAGGGAGGGGGAGGTTTGGAGATTGTACCTGCAATGGGAAGAATTCTTCAGGACCTGTAATGGGAAAATGACTTGTCTGCTTCCCAGCATAAGCTCCCCGATTCTTTTCTGTAGGCCTGCGATGCTCTGCTGGACTCCAGCGATGTCAACATTCAGTTTGACATTATCACAGCCAATCTCAGGCTGTGGCGGTGTCTGGCTCCCCTAGCAATCATGGGGCCATTTGTCATGACTCAAGGGGAGCCAAACACCACCATGGCCTGTGATTTGTCATGGGAAATGTCAAACTGGGTGTTGACATCACTGAAGCCTATAGGAGCATTGCAGGCCTGCAGGTGAAGCAGAGGGGAGTAAGGAAGCAGGTAAGTCATCTTCCCTTTGCAGTCTCCAAAGAATTGGGGGTTTGGTAACCCCTCCCCCATTCCTGCACAACCCCTTTAAACTGGCTATACACATTATATAACTGTTGACTAAAGCCTTATTTGACTGACAGCTATGTCACCCAACCTCCCATACACCTGCATGCTTGGCTGCATGTGCTCTGAATTGGGAGTAGGCAGCTGGCAGATACCTCTGGTGGTGGCCTGTCTCCTGAAGATTAACAAGATTAGGCATGTTGAAATCCAACTGACTGATCCTTACGGCAAATGTTAGGGAGAGTCAGGAGGCCTACATACACATTAGATGGTTGGCTGGTTTCATCAAGTTGACATCTTCTGCCAACATAAAGTACATCTTATATATGACTAGCTTTACTTATTTTTGCTGCCTACATTTTGGAAGCATTCTTACATCAACCTACCTTGAGAAATGATCTGTCAGCACCATGTTCATGGGCCACTTGGTAGTCTACCAATATAGCAGCTTTTGATAATGAGGCTTAGTTAGTTCTTAGCATTGTGGGGAATGAGACAGATATATGGGTAAGAAATCCATTGCAAATAGTCACAGCTATCCTATCGGACACTTAGAGGTTATCGTCCACATTTGTATAGCCAACAATCCTAATGTGTATGGGGGCCTTCCAGTTTTTTTGCAGTTTAACCTCAATACGCATGCCCGATCATTTGTTTACCATCTGTCTACCATCCTACCCGTGCAATCCGTTCAGCCACTGACTTAGTACTAACATCCACCGTAATCTGAACTTCTCACTCCCGTATCCAAGACTTCTCTCGAGCTGCGCCAATTCTCTGGAATGTCCTTCCGCAAACAATTCACAACATCTACAGTTTTAGGTAGTCCCTAAAAACACATCATTTTAGGTTAGCCTATCTCATCCCCTGATCAAACCCTCCTCCATTCACCGTCCACCTTCCCCTTCAGAATTACTTGTCTAATCCTGATTTATCAGCATCCACCACACCTTATGAACTCAGAGGCACTACAGATATTGGCTCATGTAGCCTTCTATCTACTCCCCTATTGTGTTAAGATGGCTTTCTATCATTTCACCGATCAGAATACATGCAAACTTGCCAGAGCATATGAGAGTTATGGAGGGGTTGGTAGAGAAAGTTGTTGATACAGCTATCTAAAGTATAGGGCCTAATTTATACTATATACAGGTAGATCAACAAATAGGTCCATAGATAGATTGATAGAAAATAGATATGAGATATATATTGTCTTGTTCCATGAATCTGATAGATAATATGTTATCCATAAATGTGTTTTTTTTCAATTCCCCGTAGCACTTACATGTCCAACCAACAGTCATTATGTGTTGTGTACACGGACCTGTGACTTCACCTGTAACAGTCTTCTGGCTCCAAGCACTTGCAGTGATAAATGCTATGAGGGTTGTGAGTGTGACACAGGATATTTGTTTGATGCGGAGAACTGTGCGACACTGGATACTTGTGGGTGTAACCTTAATGGACGGTATCTACAAGTAAGAAAACATACTTTTATTTATACAACTTTACATAATTTTTGGAGCTTTTATATGTATTCTTGTAACAATTTTAATACTAGATAGATAGATATCTATGATATCCCTGCTTGAGAAAGGCTCAGTCTGGGCCGAAACGTCGCAATCCCACATGGGTAAATAAAGACTTTCATTTTTTCACTTTTTTACTGAAGAGTGCTGCCTCTTTTTTCTGTTTTATATGCTGGGACCTTGGTCTGGTCTGTTTGGCGTGCACCTCGCTTTTCCTCATTCAGTGCTGCTAAGACTTGTTTTTTGCTTTAGATAGATAAGATAGATAGATAGATAGATAGATAGATAGATAGATAGATAGATAGATAGATAGATAGATTTTGTTTCTCCATATAAATGTTTTTTTTTCTTCTGCAGGCCAATGAAAGTGTGGTAAGTGATGACTGCAGTCAGGAATGTACATGTAATCCTGGTGTTGGAGTCAGATGCCATTCTATGAGCTGCGCTGAGGATGAGAGTTGTGATGTTCTCGATGGTGTTAAGACTTGTGTAAAGAAAGGTGGGTTTAACAAAATTAAAATTGAATCCTGAATGCAATGAGTTTGACAATATGCATATCAGGGACTCAATCAATGAAATTTACACAAATTGGCTAAATAATGTACATGTATTTTATAAAACTACTGTTGTCCTTCCCCTTTATCTTCTTATTGTCTTAAAACATGCGTACCTGAGTTTAAAAAAAAAAAAAAAAAAGGTTTGCATAATGGCTCTGCTTCTTTGTACAATCATAACTCTGAAGGAGCTTCCTTAATGTTTTTTTCAGCCATATTATTCCCTGTTTCCGCTGCACAGATAGATGTATGTCTCTCACAAGCAGGGGGTGTCTCCTTTCATTAAAAACTGTTAGCTCTGTAGTGCTATGAAGCCCTTTCCCTTACTTCCCACTTTGTTTTAAGCTCCAAAGCCCACAGATATGGAGGGCGAAATAGTACTTACAGACACAGAGGCTCCTGTCATGTTCAGAAGCTGACATGACCTATTTCCTTTCTACTGTCTTCTGAGTCTTTTTCTTGCTCTTTAAACCTGAAAAGTGGTAGATGCAATGTGAAGCCATGCCTCTTTTATTAAAAACATGATCTTGTTGGCCTTAGTGGCAGCTGATTGACTATGCAAGTCTTCTTTGTCCATTTGTTTCTCCTGATATCTTATAAAACACATCACAAACTTACATGTCTGGGCTCCAGTGGTGAGATCTCCAGCTTCAGAGTGACCACACCGGAAGAGACGCACTGCTAAGCCACACTCCCTGGTGACACGACAGCATCCTTAGCAACAGGATGCAATGCTCTTTCTTCCCACATCGGGTGTGTGCTGGAGGAGATTAGTGGTGGGATAATTGCTCAACTGCTCTATTCCTGTGTGCTATAGTTCTGACTAATGGAGAGCCTAGTCATGGACCTATCTAGTTCCAATCCTGGGAGTCGGTGTTCTATTTAAACCCCTTTCTGGCCATATACCAGTGTCAGTGATAGTCTTGTTTGGGCTCATTAGTTAGGTTCCTGGTTCTTGGATTCATTTGGATTTGTTTGTTCTTTTATCCTTGGTTTATCTTTTGATCACTCTGTCTTATATGATTTGTATTGTGCATCCCATCTGGTATTTGAACTCTGCTTGTCTTTTGACTACTCTCTGTGGTTTTTGTACTACTATTTTTGTATGACTATCCATTTATGTTGTTTCGTCTCTTGGTGTTTTTCTGTTTCTGCACCTTATTAGCATAGGGACTGTCGACCAGTTGCGGTCTTGCCATCTAGGGCTTCAACTGCAAGTAGGTAGGAAAAGTGAGCTGGGTTCCAGGTTAAGGATTGCTGTCTGTGTCTGTCCCTATCTACAAGCATTACAACACATTTATTAGTGTGCACTAAATCTATTTCTTGAAATTTTTAGACCTTTGCAAGATGAAAGCATGTCATTTAAAGGAGACCTGCCAAATCAAAGATGAGAAGGCAGTGTGTGTACCAAATTTTACTGGACTATGCTGGGCATGGGGAGATCCTCATTTCCACACCTTTGATGACAAAGACTTCAGCTTCCAAGGCACCTGCAGCTACATACTCTCAGAATACAATGGTAATGACACTACCCTGGAACCATACCAGATCATCATAAAGAATGATAACAGGGGAACGCAAGATGGTTCTTTTGTCAGGAAGATGGATATCACTATGTATGCCACTGAAATCAGCATTGAAGTTGGAGAATTCGGAAACATACGAGTAAGTTGTGTAAAGGTAGAAATTAAAAGGTTTCTTACCTCATGGTTGGGATTTGGCTGCTTCAGTAACTTTCATATGGTATAATGGAGAGAACAAGATCTCTCGTAGATGTCTTTCTTTTAGTGGAGGATTTCTAATGCAGTATGGGTTTGTTGGGCCACCATCCTACAGATAGCTGGAAAAAGAATAAGCCAGAATAGGCTTAGTTGGAATACTCCTGTACATAGGAGAATGGGAATATAGTAGGATGTTCAACATCTTGAAGGAACAAGAGCTCCAATACAATGAGGCCAACATGAAGGAATACCTAATGATTCACATTTACAGATCCACCTGTTCCCTGTTCATCATAAAAGAGGTTTTCCAAAGGGAAGGAATAAGTCAATTAATTTTTGAAATCTTGCTTTAGATAAATAAATGAGATTTACAGCAATTATTGCTCACATTTTTTGCAGGTTAATAAAGAACTTACAAACTTGCCTGTAAGTCTAGCTAAAGGAAAAATCACCATAAGTCGCAGTGGACTGACGGCAATTGTGGAGACTGAAAGTGGTGTGACTGCAACTTTTGACTGGAGTTGGCATGCCGCACTTGCCGTTCCCAGTAGCTACTATAATGCTGTCTCTGGTCTTTGTGGAAACTTCAACCAAGATCCAAATGATGATCAACAATCTCCCAAAGGAACCCTAATGGACTCCACCATAGACTGGGCAGCTTCATGGAAAATCTATGACCGAGATCCATTCTGCTTTGACTCTTGTCCAGGTGAATGTCCAACCTGTGAAGAAAACAAGAAGAAACTTTATAGTGGAGATGAAAATTGTGGCATCCTGTTCAAAAGTGATGGACCTTTCCGAGAGTGCATCCCCAAAGTCAGTCCAAATGAGTTCTTTGATGATTGTCTCTATGATGTCTGTATGAATGATGGAGCTAAACTCATTGTTTGTCAAGCTCTGGAGTCATATGCAAGCACATGTATGAGTCAAGGAATAAAGATATATGACTGGAGAACACCTTCTGATTGTCGTAAGTACAATAAGCTTATTTAACGTTATAACATTAACAGAGTATCCAGTTTATCCTGAAGTAAGTCCAATGGGGAAAAAATATGTCAGAATTACGGGTTTGAAGTTTCATGGAACTACTTTGTGGGAAAGAGTTTGAAAGCACAAATTATGTCATGAATAAAGACTCCTGTATACATGTTATTAGATCTCCCCTCAGCGTCTTTAAAGTAGAAGGGGACATCTAACATGTTACCTCCCAGATATGATGCTGCCTGCCTGCAGGTTAACCCAGAGATAACTGGTAGCTGGGGTTAGAAAAGCTAAGACTATTGAGGTGGTTTCCAGTTTTTTCAAGGCAGGGTATATGGAAAGGCTTTAAAAATGACATGGATAGACTAATCCGATTTAGCAGGGATTAATATGTCATTGACATGGGCCGTTAAGTAAATAGTTACGGGATGAAGAAAGCAATTTTCAGACTTGGTTCATTTTATTTTAGGCCATGATGATTCCAGCATGTTTATTTTGTCTATTTTAGCAAAAATATGCGAAGATCCAAACAGTCACTATAACGCCTGTGGAAATGCTTGCCCTGCCAGTTGTACCGACATAGATGCTCCAGCAAAATGCACAAAACCCTGTATAGAAACATGCGAATGCAAAAGGAACATGGTTCTCAGTGGTAATAAATGTGTTCCAGTCACAAGCTGTGGATGTCAATATAATGGCAGATATTATGATCCTCACCAGACTTGGTACAATGAGAAATGCAATGTGCAGTGTAAATGTGACCCAGATCTGGCCGAGGTGGTGTGCCAGTCAGCCAGGTGCCAGGAGGGTGAGACATGCCAGACTGTCAATGGGATACGAGGCTGTTATCCTACAGATTATTCCACCTGCATAGCCAGCCATCCTCATTATACCACATTTGATAAAAATAAAGTATACTTTACTGGTACTTGTATTTATCAGCTGGTCAGTGTAACATCAAACAACCCATCACTGACCAATTTCACAATCAAAGTTCAGAATGACCATCGTGGTAACAAAGCTATAACTTTCACCAAAGATGTCTTATTGGACGTTTACAATACAACAATAACCATGAGTAAAGACCACCCACAACAGATCAAGGTAAAATATATAATTTTTTATGACATTGTGAGTCAAAATGTTCAGTTTTTCATACTAAAAGCAATTACTTTGACCCAAAAGGGCACTCTGTGCATGGTTATTTGCTACAGCGTTCACTGTTCCACTCATGCTGTCCGGTAGCCTTGACCCACCTCCCACAGTCCTCTTTGAGGCGGTTTCGGATGCAGGATCCATGGTCCTGCTTGCCAGCTCGGCTTCTCCTCCAGTGCACAAAGGCACGAGCACACAATAATCTTCACCAGCCAATGGCTGACAGTCATGGGGTACTTGAGGCACCTTCCCCTGGGGGAAGTTGTCTGAGTGATTAAGTTCTTTAGCTTGCTAAGGTCCTGCAAGGTGTGCTGTAACCTATTGTCTGCCTCTGTACTGACATCTTCCTGTTTACTATAACTCTAACCCTCAGCAACCTGACCTGTGCCCATTCTCTGCATTTACCTTTCGCTGCCTGTCTTGACCATGGACCATTAACTGTATTGCACAGATGCTACCAGCCATGATCTCGGCCTGTCCCTCACTATAACTTTGACTTACCCCTTGGTGCCACGCGCTGGTGACTCTAAGCCCCATGGGTCAGTTGTCAATCACACAGAGACTATTCTAGGAGGTAGTGGCCTGGTGGTTCCCCTTTTCATATGCCCATATAGGGGTAAAAGGGTGAATATTAGGGGTCTACCAAGATAACACCCATAGGTATTAGTCTAAAGCCAAACCTGCTGGTGAACACAATTTCCACACCGACTACCCTAACATTTTTGGAGTGGAATAGTGGATCCTTTACTTTTCATCAGTACAGTAGGCTTACGTATTTGCCTTAATACTACAATGCAACTTAGTGGCAAAGGATGGACTATTCCATTCAAAGTTGACACTATTGTTGATCAATGGTCCAGAAAATACAATGACCCGGTAGCTACTGTATGAAAAATTGCTGAAATACGGAATCTTTAACAATCTGGATTTTTTAATTTAATTTTGGTTTTAATGGATAAAGCATAATTGGTGCTACGGGAGGAGAAGTAATTGGAGGTTCACATGTGAGGGATGTTATTTAATATGATACTTATGGGAATGGCATGGACATGTGGTTGGTGACATATAACCTTTTACCTATATTCAATAGGTTGATGGCTGCTTCATGGACTTACCCTACTATTACGTTTCGAGGAAGCTCATTGTGTATATTTCTGGAGCCCATACAGTACTCAAGACAGATTTTGGCATGACCTTAAGTTATGATGGCTCGAGTTCTGTGACTGTACAGCTTCCAAATACTTACAAATGGGCTGTCAATGGTCTGTGTGGAAACAACAATGGAGACCCTGAAGATGATTTCCTCCTACAAAGAGGAACAAACGGCAGAAGTCCAGAAGAATTTGGGACACATTGGAAGGTGGCAGAAGTAGAAGCATGTGAAGACTCATGTCTACATTGCCCCAAGTGCAGTGAGGCTGATAAGGAAGTTTACAAGAGTGACCAGTATTGTGGACTTCTCATCAAACCTGATGGACCCTTCAGTCAATGCCACGATTCTATTGATCCAACTCCTTTCTTTGATGACTGTGTATTTGATGCATGTGCATACAAAGGACTTCAATCTCTTATCTGTGCCCGCATTGCATCTTATGTTTCTGAATGTCAAAGAAATGGTTCCTTTATCAAGGAATGGAGGACCAGATCTTTCTGCGGTAAGTGTTTTTGGAAAGTGGATAATCAACGTATACATATTTCATTCAGGGTTTCAACATAGATAACCCTCTGAAGGTGTACCATAATCATTAATTGCCTAATGCATAGCCTAGGTTCTAGAATAGATTTGTGTACAATTATACAATTTTTTCTTTTTTTTTTTCTTTTTACAGAATTCCCCTGCCGCCCTAATAGTCATTACAAACTCCTCGGAGATGGATGTCCTGTCACCTGTTTAGGTCTTATGCCTCCACCAACCTGTGTTAAGTCCTTCACTGAAGGCTGTTATTGTAATGATGGCTTTGTAAGGAGTGGAGACGACTGTGTGCCTATTGCAGAGTGCGGATGTACTTTTGAGAATGTGTATTATAAGTTGGGTCAAGAATTATTTCCAGATAATCAGTGCAAAAAGAAATGTACATGTGGGAACAACGGCATTATCACCTGCCAGAACCATACCTGTGGTACCAATGAAGAATGCAAACTGGTGGACGGCATCCTGGGCTGTCATTCTAAAGAGCTTGGTCAATGCATAGCATGGGGAGATCAACACTATATTACTTTTGATAATGTCTACTATGTTATGCAGGGCACCTGTCACTACATCCTTCTCAGTGTGAAAACAGAGCAAGTGAACTTTGTGGTGACAGTGGAAAACGAGTCATATGGAACTGGAGCCAACACAAAATTTGTAACAGTAACTATGGGAGATCATGTTATACACTTGGGGAGAGACAGATCCTGGAGCATTGAGGTTAGTACAACCATCACAATGCTAATATGACAAACTCTTGAATTGTCTCATCAACTATGAAAATTTTAAAAACATTTTAAAATACAGCTTTGTCTTTCTTTTAAATGTTAGATCAATAGAGAGAAGTTTAATGTCCCTTGCCAATCGCAAAAACAGGAATACTGGATAAACCAAGAAGGAAATAATATTATCATCCAGACAATATATGGCTTTAAGGTTCTATTCAACCAGCAATCCTATATTTTAGTCTGGGTACCAAGCTCATACGCCGGACTCACTGAAGGCCTCTGTGGCAATTATAATAAGAACTCTGCTGATGACTTCCGCCTTCCAAATGGCACAATTGTCACTGATTTGCTTTTATTTGCTGAATCCTGGATGGAAGGCAGAGATGGAGCAACCTGCAGAGGTTGCTCTGGTAGTCAATGTCCTACGTGTATCAAAGCTGCAGCCATTGAAGCTAATTCTTCCACCAAATGTGGAATAATTGCAGACCCCCAAGGTCCATTTAAAGACTGCCATGCCTTGATACCTCCAGAAAGATTTGCAGAGAGCTGCATATTTGATATTTGTGTTGGACGAGGTGGTCAAGATGCTCTATGTGCCAGTCTACAAGCCTACACAGCCCTGTGTCAAGAAAAAGGAGCCAGAGTTCAATCTTGGAGAGATGTCGTTGGCTGTGGTAAGTCATGTTTCATGTTTTTTTTCACTTTCTCTAATTTCTTAATGTATTATTAGTGTGATTCACAAGATTTGGCCTCTGGGACTATGAATAAAAGATGAGCAAATGTCTTGATATTCATTTTTGGCCTAAATCAATTCTACATGTATGTGAGAGAAATCCTTTGGATCAGCCCCTCCCCCTTCCAAGAGGAGGGAAAATCAAATGTCTCCACAAAACAAACCCCCAGAAAAAAGACCTGCAAACCAGTCCTCTTTCTAAAAGGAAAAGATGTGTCTCATACTAACAAACTGCTCTTTTTTTAAAAAAAATAATCTAAGTAGCAAAGTAAATTAGCTTAGCTGCCTGAGAGGCACTGGTTGGAGACCAGGGAGGGTACTATTTCTCCTTATGGAGTGCACATGGGTTCAGATGAGAAATACTGTAGGCTAGAAAATGATCCTCTGGGTTTCTGGGAAAAATATATGCAAATTATCACTTCTTACATCTTCTGGCATCAAAGAAAGAAATATATTCAAATGTTCTTTTCTTACAAAAAAAATAAATAAATAAAGCTTCCTTGATGCCATCAGGTCGCATATATTTTCCCAGAAACCCAGAGGAGCATCACTCAGTCTCCATAAAGAAAAATAGTAGCCTCCACCCCTGGACCCTGACCAAGGCCTCTCAGGCAGCTACGCTAATTCTGTCTGCTCAGCTGTGATTAAAAGTGCTCAGTTTTCTTTTTCCATGTGAACAAAGACTGGTCTGTATGTCTCCTTTCTCAAAGCGAGTCTGAGGAAGCTTGAGATGAATCACTAATCAATAGATGTTGTGAGATACAGTATTTACATAGTTTTATTGGAAGTGAATGGAAGTGAATATGGAGGCCAAAAATTTCTGGCTCCCCCTCAGAGATATTAAATGTGTTGTTATTATTATTATTGTTATTAATAATAGTAATTATCTTTTATTATGGGCATCCATGTTTTGTAAAGGCCAAATGATTTCACCTCTGTCCACATGTGTTTGTGGCCAGGCCAATACAAAAGAAATCTTCCTCTGCTGCCAGAGGTTTCAGCACCATACTTTTGAAGGAACATCTTTACACCTTATAATGCAGCTTGAATTTTCCAGCTCTTCACCGTTCATGGTTTGAGGTCTTGCATTTTTGGTCCACTACAATGAAAATCTTATTTAGGGCTCATGCACACGGCCGTTGCACAGGCATTGGCCGTGTGCAGCCCCCATCACGGATCGCAGACCCATTCACTTCAATGGGACCGCAATCACGGAGATGTGGGATGGAGGCACGGATCGGGACACCACTGAAGCACTACGGTATGCTTCTGTGGTGTTTCTGGCCATGCCTTCGCACCGCGCATGCACTACTTTTTTGCAGTGGGGACCACCGGATGCGGATTGCAGATGCGATCCGAATGTGGCGGCCCCACAGTCGGTGCCCGTGGATTGTGGACCACAAATTGCGGTCCACAGCACGGGCACTGACAGCACACGTTCGTGTGCATGAGCCCTTAGTCTTAGTTCACACTTCAGTTATTTGATCAGTTATTTCCATCAGCTGTTGTGAGCTAAAACCTGTAATGAAGATCAGGAATAATGAAAAGATCTGTACCTGCTCTGTGTTTTTTTGTTTTTTTTTTACCTGCACCTGGTTTTGGCTCACAATAACTGATGGAAATAACTGACCAAATAACTGAAGTGTGAACTTGGCCATACTTGATAATCTTGAAGAGTGTAGACAAAATATAGACACCAAGAGGATATGTGTGTACTATGTTCCTACTGCAGTTTTGATGCACTTTGATGTATCTTCACCAACCTCATATCTTGTCTTCTCCTCTCAGCATTCACATGTCCAGCCAACAGCCACTACTTTCCATGTACGAAGACCTGTGGCATCACCTGCTATGGCCTCCTAGCCCCAAGCACCTGCACTAACCAATGTTATGAAGGTTGTGAGTGTGACCCAGGATATGTATTTGATGGGAACAGCTGTGTAACAATAGACCAATGTGGATGTTTGCATAATGGACGGTATCTGAAAGTAAGATACAGAGTTATACCACTATACTTAAGAATATGGTTGGTGAACCAAAAAGATAACATGAGATGCTCAGTTCATGGAATAGGATATTGTATAGTGTATAAAATCTTAAATTGTGTTATTTTCTAGGCAAATGAAAGTGTGCACAATGAGGAATGCAGTCAGAAATGTACTTGTGATCCCAAGCTGGGTCTTACCTGTCATAACTGGACTTGTGCCAGTGATGAGAAATGTCAACTCCTGGATGGTGTGAGATCTTGTGTCAGCACAGGTAAGGGCCCTAAGGAACTATATAGGTCATGTTCTTCTAAGGAAAGTCATAGATATTTTTTTAATTACTGTATTTTGAATAAGGATGAATTTGTCCATAATATAAGGACAATTGGCACTTTAAGATGATCATTTAAAATGGTGGTGGAGTCTATTGTTTAACCAAAAACATCCAATTTTTTTTTTAAACATTCTTGTTCAATTCCAGATCCTTGCAAGCTTAAGACGTGTCGTTTGAAGGAGACCTGTAAAGTGCAAGATGACAAAGCAGTCTGTGTACCGGATTACACTGAACTGTGCTGGGCATGGGGAGATCCTCGTTTTCACACCTTTGATGGGAAAGACTTCAACTTTGGAGGCACCTGCAGCTACATCCTTGCTAAATACTCTGGAGATGATCCCACCCTAGAACCATTCCAGGTCATCATAAAGAACGACAATAGGGGAAGTCAAACAGCTTCGTTTGTCAGGAAGACAGATATCACTATGTATTGCACAAAAATCAGTGTTCAAGTGGGAGAATTCCCTAAAATTCAAGTAAGATATTTACAATTATTTACTCTGTGTGCAACCTTTTTTGTCTAAAGCTCCCATACACACTTATGAGTCTTTATTTTTATAGACTGCAAATAAACCCTCTATAGACTTTTAATAGCCCGACTTCTTAATACCCTACATATATTAGAAGAGGGGACCAATGATCGTTAAACTTGACTACAAAACAGTTTTATTATTATTATTATTATTATTATTATTATTATTATTATTATTATTTAACGAGGAAGACACATATGTGTAAAACACACTGTGCAAAGAAAATGGCACAAGACTATTAGCAAGAATATTTGCAAAATATGTTAATTATATTTGTATTGGAGCAACCCAAATAGGTTTCAAAAGTGTTCACACCCTCTTAGAAACAATTCAGTGCTAAGAGTTAGTGTTCGAAGCGGAATTCGGTCCGAAGTTTAGGAAAACTTTGATTTGCAATTAATCCGAATTTCCTTACTCTTCGTGGTAACGAATCAGGTTTTCCTAAAATAGTGGCTGCACATGTTACAAAGTGAAACTAAGTGTAGAAGATACAAGAAGATTATCCATAATGCCATGCAGCTAGCCAATCCACAGATAGCCACCCCCTGTGATGTCACAGCCCTATGAAACCCTCACCACGCGTGGTCTCTGCCATTGTCCTATGAGACGAGCATAGGGAGAGACATGGCAAGCATTCATGCGCTAGGGACAGTGTTGCTGAAAACGATTAATAGAAGAATATTGGAGAGGGAGACTACAGGGACAGTGCAGGCAGATTGCAAGTAGAGTGAAGGGAGACTTATTATGTGTCAGTTTATTTATTTATATCTACATTTTACTTATTCCTACATCAGCCATAAACTAAGATATGTAATTCAATACCAATAAGATGGAAGGCTTTAATATTCTAGTGCCAACCAATGCCATCCAGTCTGCACCCCTTAGGGGAGCCAGGTCTTAATGATGACCATCCTCATCTTTTGCTGGAATTGGCGAAGCTGCTCAATGAAATTTTTCAAAACCTCGCTCCTCTCTACTCAGAGTACTTATACCTTGATGGGATCAGTGTCCATGTGTAACTACCGTAAAGCATTGATTATTGAAATATGATATATCAGTCTATTACATTTTTACAGTTGAATCATACATCTGTAAAGCAATGGTCTAATCTGTGGTTCCAATTTTTTGGGATACATATCATATGTGATATTAGGTGCTCAAGCTCTTATACTAAACTTGTTCACACAGGTGGAAGAAGAGTTAACAAACTTGCCTGTAAGTCTATGCGGAGGAAAAATGAATGTCAGTCGTAGTGGATTGACGGCTGTTATTGAGACAAAATCGGGTGTGGTTATAACTTTTGACTGGAATTCGCATGCAACAGTAACCATTCCTAGTAGCTACTATAATGCTGTGTCTGGTCTTTGTGGAAACTTCAACCAAGATCCAAATGATGATCAACAATCCCCTGATCAAACACTAGTCAACTCCACCATAGACTGGGCATCTTCATGGAAAGTCTACGATCGAGATCCATTCTGTTTTCACTCTTGTACTGGCCAATGTCCAACCTGTGAAGAAAGCAAAAAGAAACTTTATGGTGGAGATGATAATTGTGGCATCTTGTTCAAAAGAGATGGACCTTTCCGAGAATGCATTCCCGAAGTCAGTCCAAATAAGTTTTTTGATGCTTGTCTTTTTGATGCGTGTATGAATGATGGAGCTAAAATTATCCTTTGTCAAGCTCTGGAGTCATATGCAACCACATGTATGAGTCAAGGAATAAAGATCTATGACTGGAGAACACTTTCGAGCTGTCGTAAGTACCCAATGGATGATATTCTCCAGAGTGGCCATTTTTCAAATAAGCATACATATTTGTTACGAAAACTAGTATTTATATTGCAAATTTAAATATATAAATATTTGTAGTCAGAATCATCTTATCACCATCAGATGACTGGGTCAGCAGAGCAATCTCATTATCATTGGAGGGTAGGTTCAGTAGAGTCATCTCATTATCATTATAGGGCTGTGTCAGAAGAGTCATCTCATTATCACTGGAAGGCAGGGTAAGCAGTCATCGCATTAGGATATGCCCCAATTGTCTGATGGGTACCTACCTACCGCTGGGACACGCACCTATATCGAGAACGGAGCAGGGAGCACTGCGCCTGGAGGACCCCGGGTTTCCTGGAGTCTGTCCACTATCAGGCACAGCTCCCTGCTGCTCCCATAGAAATGAATGCACATGTGCGGCCACCGCTCCCATTCATTTCTATGGAGCCGATGGAAAAAGCCAAGCCAGCGCTCAAATGCGCAGTGCGCCCCCCTTCACTTTGAAGGCTCCATTCTCTATATGAGACAATGGGGGCATATCCTAGCGATATGCCCCCATTGTCTATGATGAGACAAACCCTTTAAGCTGTCCATACCCAATCAATAGCTGTCAGTCGACAACTATCTCTCCCAACTCCCCTATACACACACATGTTCGACTTGGCCAAAAGTATATGTGTATTCTTCGGGGAGATGGAGAAAGTCACTGCCAGACACTTCCAGGGGTGGCTTATCCCCCAGGAGAACAAAAGCATTGGGCAAAATATTAATTTCTTCCAATCCTTGTCTTCCTTGACATCATGTGTTGGGGAGAGCAGAGAGCTACCTGAAACTTTAGTGTGTCGGCCAAACTTGCCGTTCTCAGTGGGGTCAACCAACAAAAGACTAATGTTAATAGCCAGCTTAAGTACCTAGAGAATTGGGTATCATTGCCTTACCATTATGACTGAGTTAGCAGAGCCATCTCATTTTCATTCAATAATTATTATTTACCGGCAGCTCTATTGTATTGCTGGAGCCCAAGATAAAGCAGGATAGACTATACTCCAACACTGTCATAAAGCACACACCCTGCTGCACCGTCTATACAGATGCAGTAGGAAGGGTGTGCATGTCTCCAATCTGGTCTCCGCAGGGAAGTTTTGAAAAAGTGAATCACCACAAAATACATAAACTAATACAAAATTATCAACTGTGATCTATCTAGTGGTGAGCCTGAGGAGGTAGGACATGACAGATGGATTCTCTTTTTGCTTTTGTTTGAAACCCTGTGTCATGCCACGCCTCCTCAGACCAGAGTGTTCCTTAAAGGGGTTGTATAAAAAATATATAGCACTGTAAATCTGATTGGCAGCAATATATAACTAATCTAAGCAAGTTTTAGGCAAACAAATCTATATTTCTTCATTTCCCTGGTTCTCTTCTAGCCTTTGTTTACATGCATATAACAACAATCTCTGCCCCTCCCCCCTCTCTGCAAAGGCAGTGAATACAAGTGCTGCCCTGAGTGACACGTCTGCCTGCTTGGATACTCAGCAGCATGTTGTATGTGTAGGGCTACAAGTCCCAGCTGTACAATGACACTGCTGATACAGTACACACAGGAACTTCCCCTTACCTTTCTACTCTGCAGAACTTCTCTGTCAGCTCATGTGCCCAGCATTTCTCTCCTCACTGCCTGCAGTTACTGTAGTAAAGTTTTCGGCCCCCAGTGCTGGCTGAAGGGGTTAATGTTTTATCTGAACACATCCAGGGAGAAGGAGACACAGAGAAGTCGGCAGCTCAGGCAGTGCAGGGGGGGGCATGGCTAGCACAGTGACCTCACGTGTACAGACTGCTATCTGCTTGTGCACGAATATGAGATTAGCAGGGAGGCAAGCTGACATCACAGGTCATGTGACCCTGACTGAAATCTGAGAAAGGAGCAGCTTTGGAAACACAAAGTGCATTTAAAAGCTGTTATATTTGACTAGTTAGAAACATACAAAGAACAAAAAAATAACTTGGATAACCCCTTTAAATTATTTTTTACATTTTATGCAGCATAATGGAATGTTCTTTATTTTATTTCAGCTAAGGTGTGTGAAGATAAGAACAGCCATTATAACGCTTGTGGCAATGCTTGTCCGGCCAGTTGTTCTGACAGAAATGCCCCAGCAAAGTGCACAAAGCACTGTGTAGAAACATGTGAATGCAACAAGAACATGGTCTTAAGTGGGAGCACTTGCGTCTCCATCTCCAGCTGTGGATGTCAATACAATGGTAGATATTTTGAGCCTTATGAGTCCTGGCTTAATGATAATTGCAGTGTTCTATGCAAATGTGACCCAATACTTGGAATCATGAATTGTCAAGAAACCAGCTGTAAAGATAGTGAGACATGCAAGGTGGTCAATGGAATACGTGGCTGCTATCCTACTGGATATTCCACTTGTGTTGCCTCTGGGGATCCCCATTATCAGACATTTGACGGGAGAAGAATTCCATACATGGGGAGCTGCATTTATCAGCTGGTAAAGGTGACATCCAACGACTCCTCCCTGACCCAATTCACAATCAATGTAGAGAACGATCACCGAGGTAACAAAGCCGTGTCCTTCACCAAGAGTGTAATGCTAGAGGTTCACAACAAGACAGTGACCATGAGCAAAGACCACCCACAACAGATCAAGGTACGGAATCTATCTAAATGTAGAAAAAACTGAAACATTGAGATTTATAGTCTTCAACATAACAATAAATTCTTCTTAAAGTAATAGCTATATAAATAAGTATATAAGTGCCTTATTTTATTTTTTATTTTTTGCTTTAGGTTGATGGACACCTAACAGAGTTACCTTACTATCACCTCAAAGAGTCAAGAGCCCAGATTACTGCCCACAGTACTGGATCTGCGGTGATTGTGAAAACTGATTTTGAACTCACAATAATGTACAATGGTTGGAACTACCTTCGTGTGGTTATGCCCAGCACCTACAAAGGGGCTGTTAATGGCTTGTGTGGTAATAACAATGGTGACCCCTCTGATGACTTGACAACTGGTGATGGTAGAGTATTGAAAAGTCTAGAAGAATTTGGAACACACTGGAAAATGGGAGATGTGGATGGATGTACAGGTGAATGCCTTGACTGTCCCAAGTGCAATGAAGCCGACAAAGAATTCTTCAAGGGTGACCAGTATTGCGGACTTCTCATGAAAGCAGATGGACCCTTCGGTCAATGCCATGAGTTTATCGATCCAACTCCTTTCTTTGAAGACTGTGTTTTTGATGCATGTGCTTACAAAGGTCATCAGTCTGTTGTCTGTGGCAGTATTTCAATTTACGTCTCGGAATGTCAAAGAAATGGTTCTCTGATCAAGGAATGGAGGACACAATCATTCTGCAGTAAGTGTTACTGTACTTTGTGCTCATCACAAATGTTAGGTGGGATCTCTTGATACAAATTTGAAAAGTAAATAATAATTCATGAATTCTATTGTCCTTTTGTTTCTACAGAGTTGACATGCCCCAGTAATAGTCATTATGAGCTCTCCGGAAATGGATGTCCATCCACCTGCTATGGACTCACATCTCCATTAGTCTGTGAAAAATCTCTTACAGAAGGATGCTATTGTAATGATGGCTTCATACGCAGTGGAAAAGACTGCGTGCCTGTCGCAGAATGTGGCTGTGTTGTTGACAATACATATTATAAGTTGGGTCAAGAATTCTTCACAGATGGCCTGTGCCAGATGAAATGTACATGTGAGAACCATGGAATTACCACTTGCCACAGCCATACATGTGGTGCCAATGAAGAATGTAAAACATTGGATGGCATCTTGGGTTGTCATGCTAAAGAGCTTGGCCAATGCATAGTTTGGGGAGATCCCCATTATGTCACCTTTGATAATCTCTACTATGATATGCAGGGCACTTGTCTCTATACCCTTCTCCGAATTAATAACAGTCAAAGTATCTTTGAAGTCACAGTGGAAAATGAGCCATATAGAAATTTAGCCGTCACCAAATCCGTCACAGTGACTGTAGGAAGTTATGTCATACGACTGTATAGGGAAAGAACCTGGAGCATTGAGGTAAGTAGTCAATTCTACAAGGTTTCATAGATGACTTATGGCCCAAGGATGGGATGGTCAGTTATCATACTTAATCCCATTTCATTTTTCCTTTTGATCTTAGGTCAACAGAGAGAAGTATAATATCCCATGTAAGTCACAAAAACCGGAATATTGGATAAACCAAGAAGGAAATAATGTGATTATTCAGACTATAAATGGCTTTAGGGTGTTGTACGACCGTCAATACTATGTTTCAGTCTTAGTTCCCAGCTCATACGCTGGACTCACTGAAGGCCTCTGTGGCAATTACAATAAAGACTCAAGAGATGACTTCCGTCTTCCAAATGGCACCATCGTCACAGATTTGTCCTTATTTGCTGAATCCTGGACAGTGGCCACAGACGGATCAACCTGCAGAGGATGTTCTGGAAGTCAATGTCCTACTTGTGGTGGAGCTGCAAAAATTGAAGCAAATTCTCCCACTCAATGTGGAATGATTGCAGATCCTAAAGGCCCATTCAAGCACTGTCATGACTTGGTAGCTCCAGCAAGATATGTTCAGAGCTGTGTAATTGATGTTTGTGCTGGACAAGGTGGTCAGGATGCTCTGTGTGCCAGTCTACAAACCTACACAGCAGTGTGCCAAGAAAAAGGAGCCGATGTTGCACCCTGGAGAACTAATATCAGCTGTTGTAAGTCATTCTTCCTTGCAAGTAATGTCTTCATTATTATTTTTTGGGGATTGTGATTTCACTGGCTCTCAAACATTTTTCCTTTTTTTTGTCCCTAGCTTTTAATAGCTTTTTGGGGGTTGAAATCAATGTTCTATGATATGTATGCTCTAGAAAACAACAAAATATTATGTTTTATGAAATTTAGAAATTAGACACAAAAGAGAGCATATTTTATTTGCTTTGAAAATTACAGTGAAAGCCACAAAGTGAGCTTTCAGTCTGGTCTGATTAGGCTTCATAGCCTTCACTCCAGATTGCATCACACTTTCCCTAAAATCCATGGACGCCATAACAGCATCAAATGGGCCTCAGTGGAAGGCAATAGTGTCCATCAGGATACCTTACAACACATCTACAGTGAAAACACAAGTGTGAGCATAGCTAAACCTTAACATAACACACCATTGTTTGCATCACTGTCAACCAGCTTAATGCAATACTTGAAATTGGATATCCTCCAGAACATTTTAGCAGTGCATGCAGAAGTATTTGCTTGATCCATCATAGCTCTATGATAATATTGTCTATTAATTTCCCGGCAGCCCTTTCGTGTCCAGCCAACAGTCATTATGAAATTTGTACCTGGACCTGCGACTTTACCTGCAACAGTCTCTTGGCTCCAAGCACTTGTAGTGACACATGCTTTGAGGGTTGTCAGTGTGACTCCGGATATATGCTTGATGGGGAGAAATGTGTTACAGTGAACAACTGCGGATGTAACTATAATGGGAGATATGTGAAGGTAAGCCAAAATCATGAAGAAATGTATATTACAATGACCAAATACTGTTATACAGAGTTTAATGTAGGATATAGTACATTTAGCTCTGGAAAGAAATGGGTTGGAGTGCACACACTGAGATAATATATGTCAGGTCAGCAAATAACATTCAAAGGGTTTCCTCTATGAAAATGATTTATCCGATAAATAAGAAATAATGGATAGTGGTATCAAGAATGAGGGGTCCCCGAATCCTCACTTCAAAAGGAATGGTAGTGCACATGTCTCCATCATCCCCATAGAAGTGAATTACTGTGCTCTGAACCACCATCGACATTCAGATAGAGGACTTGTGATCCCTCTTTCTCTGGATCTACAAGGTTCCAGCAACTAGACCTTCCCAATCCAATATTTATCACCCATACTTTGGATATTCCTGAGAGTAGGTGACAAAACCTACATGTATTTGTAGGATAACCTCTTTAAAGGATTTAATAGCTATGCAAGGAACTTCACCACTTCCTGAAATGCTTGAAGTTCATTGCACATTGGGTGTCTTATGTTTCTTCATTTTTGGGATTGGTTGAGGCCATAAGGCTGTACCCTGTACCTTTACCAATCATAAAGTTATTCCATATCCTAGTTTATTCTCAGAAACATTTTATTTCTACAGTAACCTGAGATACATTCAGATGCAGTAGCCTGAGCTACATTGAATAATAACCACTTTAAATAGGAAATGCCCCTAGTCATAATCTGAGGGCCTTGGACCACAGTGAAAATATTACTGGTGTTTTTCTTCTAGCTTTAGACATCCTATAGATTTTCCTCTTTTTTTATCAATCAGTCTGTTTCAGATCTATTAAGGCAGAATTGGCACTGAGCCAAAAACAAGACAGGAAAGGTCGAGGCAGCACATAAACTATACATTTTTTTTAGCTATTACCATCAAGTTATCTGTGTTTTTGTAAAATAAATTGGTGTTTCATCCTTCTTTAAAGTGTAACTGTCAAATTTGTTTATTTGCTAGTTTATTAGAGCTAGGCATGCATACCTGAGTTAGTCTGACAATGATTGTCAAAGGATCTGTAATTACCTTATAATAGCAGCTTTCATTAATGCCCCCTGTTGCTTTCAATTGGTCCCTTAAAAGACCATTGCTATGGCTTGTCTGTCTTCCATTTAGTGTAAACAGAAGACAGAGGTGCAGTCATCCACACTGCATGCCTGCTTTAGGCTTCAGAGTGAGGAGGCGTGTCTCTTAGTAATCCAATCTGATTGGCTGGCAGGTAGCTGCTGGCCACAGCAAGTGTGTATGTGGAAAGACTCAAGGAAACCAGTGGTATTTAAAGAAACTAAAGATTGCTTTAAGCATAATACTGCAGCAGTAACATATGCTAAAATTGATTTCTGTAAACATGACAGTTACACTTTAAACCTGAACTTGTAATACCATGACTGAACACAAGAAATGCACTTTCATTCCGGCATAAGTATTAACAGACCACTCTAAAGGACCATCTAGTCCTATAGCCAACATCTTATTTACAGGGCCATTATAACAATTAAACTTTTTGGATTTCAAGTTGTTAAAGGACATTATGGATTATAGATTAATTAAAAATATTTTTGAGTGATAATGAAAATTATTAGGTTAAAATTACATTTTGTAGTATTTATTTTTATTACTATAACTATTATTACATTTCAGGCAGGTGAATCTGTGGTTACAGAAGACTGCGAACAGCGCTGCACCTGCCAATCAGGAGTTTTGTCCTGTGTAAACTTGACTTGTTCAGAAAATGAGATATGCCAACTGAGAGAAGGAGTGCGCGGTTGTCAGCCATTGGAATCTCAGTGCACCTTAAGATCAAACCATAACTTCATTACTTTTGATGGGGTCTCTGGACAATTCCCAATGAATGGATCATATGTGATGTCATCATCTTGTGGCAAAGATGCAAAAGACCAGTTTATGGTGGTGGTCGAGATGAAGCAGTGTGGCAGTTCAAGAGAGGGAAAAGCTCTACAAATCTTTACTTCCCAAGGGCTTATATCTGTCAATGAAAATCTGGACATCTGGGTGAGATTTTTATGTCTTCTGAATCTTAAGATTTAGAATATGTCTTAGTAATTTTACTTTTGATTAAATATTTGTACTGTATATGATCCACCTTCATGGTTCGGGTAAAGGACCTTTCCCACTATTATTATAATATAAAAATAGTAAAATCATCAGCTCTTGCTACAATTATTATGCATGTCAAATTTTTCTATTTCTATAAATACATCTTCCTAAAGTTATTGACTTAGCAGTGCCGCATGCCACTAGCTTGTTCGTAAAATATGTTGCCAGTGGTAATGTCCACCAATGGTACTTGCATTAGGTGGTCATTTCTCTGTCCCTGTCCTGTCCCTGTAAAGGTCTCAAAGTTTCTGAACTTGTCAGATATTGTCCTTTCCCTGCACATGCGCTCTAGTCTCTCGAGCGTTGAGCAGAGGAATGGTGGGAGACTGACATCACAAAGCCATAAATCTAATTATTTGTAGAGATAAGCGAATCACTGAAATTTTTTTTCAATTCTATTTGACACAATTGGTCAACCGATTCAATTCAGTCCCGAATAGATTATACCTGAATCGTATGTGCTCAAATTGGACAAAAAATTTGTGTATGATACTCCAAGGTCTTCAAGAACTCATATTTTACTTTCTAGTCTCTCACTTTTTAAAATGATTTTTCTCTCTTCTCTTTCAGTCCCACTAAAATTTGACTGAAAATTTAGAAATTTTTACAAAATTCATGTTGAACTCGATTCATTTACAATCAGTTTGCTCATCTGTAATCATTTGCATTTACATTTATCTGAAGTTCCAGTAAAATCACGCTAACTTTTAATAGTGCAAAACCCCTTTAAGATTTGATGTGGGTAGAGGGGGCTAAGAAGATCTTGGAAACAAAGATTTCCTCCTCAGAACTGGGACAATTAATGTTTTTTTTTAAATCAATTTATTGTAGACTGAAGGAGTTAACATTTATGTATGTTTTTACTATGTTATATTTTGGGTCATCTTTTTTTTTTTACTTTCTCCATTTTTCTGTAGTTGAATGGCTGGGAGCTTGAAGCCCCAAGAGATATTGGAAATGGTTCCGTGAAGATCCAGAAATCTGAGTCTGAAGCAACCATACAGTTATACAGCCAGATAACTGTAATATTTAACAAAAATGGTGAAATACAGATAACTGCTAAAGATTTGGTGTCTGGAAAGATATGTGGACCTTGTGGAAACTTCAACAGAGATGCCGATGATGATCTCATTCTTAAGAGCGGTGAAGCCTCCACAGACATCTCGTTTACAGCCCGCTCTTGGATTGCGAAACACTTGAGCCCATGGTAAGATAAGATTTGGCAAAAACATTCTTAATTTGGAAACCATAACAGTTTATGAGTAAACTTAAAGCACCCTTTACTAAAGCTGCCAGAATCATAAGTAGGGTTTATTCTGCTGATTACCTGTCTTGTGAAAAATGGTTGTGGCGTTCCACAGAAAAAAGATTTGTATTGGTTATGCAGATAAGAGCTTCAGTACACCAAGGGCCAGGGCCTAGCCATTCAGTGCAAAAATTTGCTTTGTGACGAATGACTTTGTCACAAAGCGCATTTCTTTTAAGTATTGGGTGCAATGACAGTGAGCGGCATTGTACCCCTCAGATGTCGTGTTCATAGCTGATTGCGGCATCTAACAGTAATAACACGGTGTAAACTTTTAAAAAAAATTGAATCATATTTACCTAATCCATTTGCTCGCGATGGGTCCGTCGCCACCATCTTGATTGAAGATCTGTGCAGCATCATCACGCCAACCGTCATACATCATCGCGCACAGGATTTCGTGCAAGATCTTCATTCAAGATGGGTCATCATGAGCATATGGATGAGGTAAGTATGATTTGTTTGTTTTTTTACACCGTTTCAATGAAAATAGATTCACTACCATGAAGCACAAGGACATTCGCCTTCACGGCTAATCAAATATTCCCTTAAATTCGTATCAAAGTTCACTTTGTCGACTTCAAAATCGCTGAACACTAATTAAGACCTTAAGGACCAGGGCGATTTTCATTTTTGCATTTTCTTTTTTTCCTCCTCACCCATAACTTTTTACTTTTCCATTCACACAGCCTAAGACCTCATGCGCACGGGGTCGTACCGTGTTTTGCGATCCACAAATCGCGGATCCACAAAAAACACAGAGTTTGCATGCTTTCTGGCCCTCAATAAAACAATCCTATCCTTTTCTGTGATATGGACAAGAATAGGACATGTTATTTTTTTTTGCAGGCCCACATAACGGATTTGCGGATGTGAACAGAACACGGAGTGTGAATGGGTCCACATCTGAGCTGCAAAAACTGTGGATTAGATGTAGACCCAAACCAGGGTTGTGTGCCTGAGGCCTTACAAGGGCTTATTTTTTGTGGGACAGGTTGTATTTTTTAATGGCTGCATTTAATTTACCATATCGTGTACTGAAAAATCAGAAACAAAAATTATCTCTAGAGTGATTCTGCTATTTTTTGGGGGGTTTGTTTTTATGCATTTCAGTGTGGGCTAAAAGTGATATGACGACCCTATTCTGCATGTTGCCTCGCTTTTGTTTAGTTTTACAGCTTTAAAAAAAAAAAAACTTTGAAAAAATAAAATTTTTCTTTGCATAGCCATATTTGGACACCCATTTCCCATACCTTTCATATGTAGGGGGGTGTAGAGGTATTAGATGCATCTTGATGCTGTTGACTGAGAAGGCCAAAAGGCTCCTCTGCCACATAAGAAGACACCAGTAGTGAAGTAGTAATTAGTAAGCACTAACGGTATAAAAAATATCTAGTACAAATCTCATTAATCTGGCATTTTCAGTTCCAAGCTCACTAATGTATGACTGTTCAAAAATTACTTCTCTGTTCTCTTTTTTTTATTCCTTTAGTTCGGTGTGAGCGATTCCATTTGATCCTTAAAATTAACCTGCTTTACCTTCATCTTGCACCACAGCAACAAGAACCCATCTTCAGAATCCAAAAAATTTGGATCCATCGAATATATATAACAGTAAATGTCCAATGGTTAGTGTGTGAAAAAAATCGCACCATAGAATTGAGTCTTTTATATCACCCAATGTGTAATGGATTCTGCCAAGAATATACCATGTAGATACTTATTGTACACATCTGTTCTACCTAATAAAAGCCCCCAAGTTCCTTGAATATTTGCTGAACTTTTTGCTGCCGTCTCGTTACTTTTGGAAATAGAACCAATAAGAAACATTTATGCTGTTAATGATTTGGGGATAAAATCTCAGCTAACACCAACTATTCAGAGATCTGTGATTTTTGTTACCAATAAATACTTTCAAAAATTAAATGTGTAAAATTCATGCATCTGAATGGTCTGTTTTTTGTACGGCAGCACCTTAAAGGGGTTGTTCAGTTTCAACATAGAACGTTATTTACCTGACAGAATCTGCACTATTGCTCCTGGCAGATAACATGTGACCACTGCAGCCAATCAATAACCTGTTTGGTGCACAACTGAGGCCAATGATAGGCTGCAGGGGTCAAATGTTGACATGATGTCACTGCTGTAGCCGGGTAAACAGAGCCCTGCTGCGACAACTGAAGTTGGGTAGGTGCAGTCTAGTAAGTAATAATCTATATTTTTTTTATTTTAGTTGGATCACATGTGCTGTTCAGTTCTTCCTGAAACTGGACAATACCTGTAATAGAAATCGCTATCTACAAGTCAATTAACCAGATCTAGACAAATGAAATAGGCCCTGCTGATATGTCACTGTTTTTAAAGGGACTTTCCAAGATTTTAATATTGATGGCCTATCATCTGGATAGGCCGCCAGTATCAGATCACTGGGGGTCCGACACCTCAAACCCCCACCGAACTGCTATTTCCTTGTAGCTCCAGCTCCAGAATTACTCAGCTCTTTCAATGTTTAGTGGACAACGCTGGTAACTGCACCACTGCTCCCATTCTCTTCAAAGGGAGCTGCGCTATAGTAACCAGCTCCGTCCAGCAGACAATGAACAGAGCTGTGCAGTTCCAGCTCTAACTTCCAGTCCCAGAGCTATTCTAAAGTAGCTAATTGGTGAGGGTGCAAGATGTTGGACCCTGCCGTCTAGAGGATGGGCCATCAATATTAAAATCCTAGAAAACACCCTTAATTGGCCCCCAATGGTCACTGCTGTCTTTTATCACTTGAGACAAGGATGGGTCACATGATATTTGAGCATTTCCAATTTCTATGTCATTATTGGAGATAGGTGCCGTTAGTGGTGCCTATAGTATACACATGCATGTTCACCAATCTGAGCATGCATAGTAATGGAGAGTTGTAGAAAAGAGTTGTCAGCTAAAGGAATGTTTAGCTAAGAGGTATCATGGCCTATTCTCAGGATAGGCCACCACTATCTGATCCCTAGTGTATGAAACTATGCACCCCCACTGATCAACGGTTCTGCAGTAGCATCGGTGCCAGGAGTAATCGCTGGACCTACACAGCCCCATCTGTTGTTTGGATACCATTCACTTCAGTGGACCACAGTGCTGCAGTTACCAGCCCTGTCCACTGCACAATGGATGGAGCTGTTTAGTTCTGGTGCTGACTTCCGGTTCCAAAGCTATTACACAGCAGATTGGCGAGGAGTGGGGTGTCGAGCCTAAGTCATCCTTCTTGTAAAGGAGTGGACAATCTTTACAGTGGCTCTTAGCCATCCTATACTTTATTTTCCCTTTTGATATGGATTTGATGTTACCAATGCTGGTCATATTACCCTGTCCACTAAGTAAACCCACACTTCCATTGACTCCATGTGCATTGGACTGTTACAGGCTCTTCCACTCCAGGCATAGTGCCGATGCAGCTGCTCCAATCCTGATTTGCATGGGCGAGCTGGAGGTATAGTAGGCATTAGTAACAGTTGCGAGTTTGTTTAGATTAGGGGTTGGTGGATGAGTGGGAGGTAGCAGTAAAGCAGAAGGGTAGTATTCAGGGAGGTACTGTGGTTGAGAAATAACACAAAGGGGTCATAAAAAAAACCTTTAAAAGATAAGGACGCATTTGTTAGGGGTGACTTGTTTTAGGTTGCAATCATCATTCCTTAAATTATTTACAGTCCATGTAATGCCAAGGTAGTCCTTCCTTGTGCAGGGGCAATGCAAGGCCAATAGATCCTGTGTCAAGCTCAGGATTTCCATGTACTTTCAGCTATAAAAACTAGCCAGGGTAAGACTCCTGCCCAGAGGTGTAGCTAGGCTTTCCTGCACCCGGGGCAAGGATTAAAATTTTTTTACACTAAGCCACTCCTCTAACTCCACCCAATCAATAGCTACACTCACCCAGTCCCACTTAATAAAATCTATCACAGGGTACACGGCGGTACCTATACACCTTGCAATAAATTACAGAACCAGCTGGTCCTACCTCATCCAGGGTGTCGCTGGCGTCGTCGTGATGTCTGCTGGATCCGGAACAAAATCCCTGTGGTGATAAAGCAATAAGAATAATCACATAAGTCAGGGATGGTGACTGTACCAGGTAAATACCCAGCAGGGAGCGATGTAAGACCGATCCATCCCAATGTATCAGGGTAATCTAGGGCATTTCCCCTTAGTGCCACCACACAGTTATAATGCCCACATTGTGGTCCCTTCACAACAGTTATGTCCTCTTTGTGGCCCATCACAGTAGTTGTGCCCATCATAGTAGTTATGACCATATTTATGTCCATCATTGTGCCCCTCACAGTACGTATGCACAGTTTATACCCCCTCACAGTAGTTATGCCAGATTATATGCCGTCTCACTGTAGTTATGCCAGATTATATGCCCCCTCACTGTAGTAATGCCAGATTAATTATATGCCCCACTCACTGTAGTAATGCCAGATTAATTATATGCCCCCCTCACTGTAGTAATGCCAGATTAATTATATGCCCCCTCACAGATGCCCCCTCACTGTAGTTTTGCCCCCTTTTGCCTCCAGTCAAAAAAAAAAAAAACATACTTACCTGCTTCCCTGAGGACGCGCTCCAGCACTCACATCGCGCTGCTGGCTGTGCCTGAGACCGACTCCCGGGTTTTCAGCGGGTTTTTGGAGCTTGGAAGAACAGTGAAGCAGGGAGAGGAGAGGCCTTCCTGCTTCACTATGGAAACGAACTGCCCGGCAGTCACAAGAACTGCTGGGCAAGTGCACCCCTACATGCACATGCCCCGCTTGCCCCCCTTGCTACGCCCCTGCTCCTGCCATTACTTCAGTGTTCCTAGAGGCTGGCACAGAGACCAAGATTTGGCCCAGCAGTACTTACCCATTTCTGTTCCTTCTTAAGGGGACCTTGTTCTCACCTAGCACATCGCTACAGCTGGTTGCATTTGCAGATGCCATCTGTACCTATGTCTACAGCTGTGCTTAAGGCTGCCCTTTGTCCAGGACAGGGACTTTCTTGGGCCTGATCTGCAACCCTCTTCTCAGATTGGTAACTTTCTTATCTATGTGGCACCCCCAGCTGTGCCTATGTGCCTCTGTTATGGGCCTTGTATACTGTAGACCTTTACAACAGAGGTCAAGATACCAGCCTCACTGAGGAACATGGCAATGAGTTGTACCTAATATGAGGACTCTACTGGAAGTCATGTTCCTCTCCCCTTATATGAGTGCTTCTACTCCTTGCTTCACTCATGGGACTAGCACTCCCTATTGAGAAGTTCACTGTTTCTGTTAGTGGTTCAGTAGCACCATCTAGCAACCAGATCTTGCCACTACAGTAAACTAAAGTTATGTGTATTCAGTGGGTCCTGCACTATGCTCAGAAGCACCACTGGAGTGGCAGTAATACAACAGGGATACAAGGCTTTTTGCTACAACTAGGGATGAGCGAATCAAAGCCGACAAATAGGATGAATTCAATTAGGGACAAGGCCGAATTTCCTGGTGCTTCGTGATAAATAATTGATTTAACCTGAAATGGCGTAAAAAAAAAAAAAAAAAAAAAAAACTTATCTGCTCCATTTGCTCGCAATGGGCTGCCTCCTTGCTTGATGATCTTGGGCGAAAACCCGTGCACAGTGACATATGACGTCACCACGTCAGCTGGCACAATGACGTCATCTCGGGCCGTGCGAGATTTCACGATGATGTATGAATGCAGCATCTGAGGGGTACAATGACAGGGTCAGTGCAATCACCACCAAATGACAGGGTCAGTTGCTCATCTGTAGCCACAACCTTACAATACACATCTTCCCTACTATCTCTAATAAACGAAGAAGGGAGGGGGAGATCGGAGAGAGCATTCAGAAACATGAGCAGTGTTCTGAGAGATTTTTGTGAGATTCAGCAGTACCAGGAACTAGGTGAATGATTTACATACATTTTTCAGAAGCAAAATGGTCAGAAATTTTTTAATGAAAGTTCTAAAGTTTGTTCACTTTACATTTGGGATGCCTCAGATGGATGCCATACAGTGGCATCTGTTCAACATAGCGTTCCATTGTAAAAAAAAAAAAAAAAAAATTTGCAGACTTTGCAGGATAGAAAAGTGTGGTGTGCTACGCTCTTGTATCCTTTTCCCCCAACGTATACATGAAATGGTTGGCAAAAACATACAACTATTTTAAAAGTTATTTCTAAAAAAAGTTTTGAAATATTGAACAAAAGATACAATTTGAGCTGGCCCTGACTTAGGCTACTTTCACACTAGCGTTTTTAAATTCCGGTATTGAGTTCCGTCATAGGGGCTCAATACCGGAAAAAAACGCTTCAGTTTTGTCCCCATTCATTGTCAATGGGGACAAAACTGAACTGAAGACAACAAAGCGCTCCTGAAAGCATTCCGTTCCGTCTTCAGACCGGAGAACAAACCGCAGCATGCTGCGGTTTGCTCTCCGGTCCAGGTATCCGCACCAAGACGGATCCGGAATGACCCCCAATGCAAGTCAATGGGGACGGATCCGTTTGGTGTGGACACACCAGTAATCCGGATCTGTCCTCCATTGATTTGCAATGGGGGATCATTCCGGATCCGGCTACATACATAGATACAGACATACATACAGACATACATACATACTCACATACTCCAGGGACGCCGGCAGCATGTCTTCACGCGCCTCCTGCGCGCAGCTATGACGTTTCCCCACTGCGCTGTGGGGAATCGTCATCACTGCGCGCAGGAGGCGCGTGAAGACGTTCTGCCAGCGTCCCTGGAGTATGTGAGTATGTATGTGTGTATGTATGTATGTCTGTATGTCTGTCTGTGTCTTGTTTCCATGTGTGTGTACATGTGTGGGGCCGGAGCGCTGCTCCGGCTCCACACATGTATCAGCGGCAGTACGGATCCGTAGGCACCCTTTAGGTACCGGATCCGTGCTGCCGCTAGTGTGAAAGTAGCCTTATACTGTAATACAAAAAAAAATCACTTTCTGAAATAGGGCTTAATTTGCTATGTAGTTGGATAAATATCTCATTTGTGCTTCAGTGGTTCATTCTCTCTGTATCAGAGGCGGTCAGAATGATCATTGCTTATCTTGGAACTGAAGCAAATGAATGAATCATTTATCACAGCGGTCATGTTACTCTTATCTGGATGGATAAAAACAAATTACAAAAGTTAATCTACTGTACCTACTAAGTAAATAACGCAGCCTCAGGGCTTAAATAACTTCTTGCTCAATTTGTTTGTGAGTAAAGAGACTTGTTTGACACAGAAGAGATCTGAGAACAACAAACGAGTCTCGAAAGACCTCATTTTTGTTTCAGAATTATTTGTTGATCCTTACTCCTTTGCTTCATACACCCAATAAGTCCTTTGAATGTTGTGAATAATATGAAGATGCCTGAATACAGTATATCACTACATGTTGTGTTGAGCAGAAGTATCTTCAGACCCGCCAGGGCAAGTGATTTGAGGGCTCACATTCCAGAAGACTTTTTTTTTTTTTTTTTAATAATTGCATTGAGAACCTGAGGCTATCAGTAACCCAAGTAGACTAAATCATCTACTCTAGTAGCTTCAGATATGGTTGTCTTCTGAGGAACCTCATGGGCTCAGTTATGGCATGGTTAAAGCTGGGAAATCTTGGTCTGCCAGAGGATCATCTGGTGGCCTAGTACATCTAATCCATCTTTAGAATAGCCCACAAATTATTGTGTTTTCGGGATTGCCTACTGCTGAACATTTTGAGTGAGTCTTGGCATTTGGTGAAAGAATCTGGGCTCATGAGGGAATCTTTTAGTCTTTTTAAAAGTACATATATTTTTTATCCTTTTAATATTGTTTCCCCCAATTCATGCCCCACATTCTTATCCCCGACCTACTTTTCCTGTTCGTAAAGAGGAAGTATAAGGTGTTTTATTTGGTACTAGCAGAATGACCTGGCTTCACATGGGCACTGTATATTTCATGTATTTCATTTAATTTTTATGATATCCACAGTGTCCCCTATAACAGTGACCTCCACAAAGCTCCGTCCTCATAACAGTGACCTCCAAAGTACCCTGCCCCCTTAACAGTGACCTCCACAGCTGCCCACCCACTTAACAGTGTCCTCCACAGCGACCTGCCCCCTTAACAATGATCTCCACAGTACCCTGCTCCCATAACAGTGACCTCCACAGCCACGACCCCCGGTCTTAATAACAGTCTTTGTGGCTGCACAAGTAATCTCCAAACTCTAGTTCTTACAATGATAACCAATTCAACTGATACTTCAGGTATTCCAAACAACACATCAATGTATCCGGCAGAAGTCCTCAGGGTGGAGAGACTTTAATTTTTTCCTTCAAGCTCTGCTGAAAACCAGGTCATTCAACAATTAACAATGGTCTTCTGTTTTAAGCTGCCCTCCTGAGATGGATGATCAGTCCATGAAGCAGCTTATTCACATGGTGCACGTGAGAAATGTAAATGGAAGCAGTTTAGGCAAAGCAGTAAAAAATTGGAAACTCATTTCTGTTGGTCACAATTCTGTGTACTGCCTTTCAGTATAAATAGTGGTAGAGAAGATGAAAGGAGAAACACGGAACTAATGCTGGTATGATCTGTTGTGTCTATCTACCCATTAGAAATCAATGGCATATCTATCTATCTATCTATCTATCTATCTATCTATCTATCTATCTATCTATCTATCTATCTATCTATCTATCTATCTATCTCCTATCATCTCTATCACAGAAATATATCTATATTTACATAAACCCAAATTATTACCAAACCGTTCTTTACATTTCAAGTTCTTCTTTTATCTCTTCATTAGATGTTATCTCCAAAATGTCACCCATCATTTCTGTCCTGGTCTATGTACTCTGTATGACAGGTGGGTGATTTACTTAAATATGTTCTACAAAAATGTGCTTTGATTTTTATAATTGCAAAATGTTATGTTTTGTGTGGATGTAGATATCTGTTTTACAATGTTCCTTTGACCCATTCTCAATGTATTTATGGGAAGAAGCATATTTGTTCTTATGTAATGGGTATGGACACCTTTGGAGTCTGTTGTTTTACTAAAATGTATTTTTCTGGATAAAATTCTTTTTGTTTTTGGATTGTCATCATGGTTTTGTACTGTTTGGGGAATGTAGCTTTTATATATCTCAGTATGTACAGTAGCAAGCTGTTCTTTGCCTTTTACTGTCAAATCCATCAGATGAACTCTCAAAGAACTGGATCTCCATCCCCTCAAAGTATTCTCCAGAGCAATCATCTAAATTCAATTATGATCAAATCAAAGTTGATTTCTTTTTAAACCCAATTACAAGGAAGATTTATAGCCAAAAATTATCTTTTCTGTGGATGTAGATGTCTATTTTAGAATGTTCCTTTGACCCATTCTCAATGTACTGATAGGAAGTTCTTATCTAATGGATATGTGCACATTTGAGGGCTTTTGTTTTACTGAAATTCATGTATCTTGTGGCTAAAATTATTTTTGTATTTGCATTTCACCGAGGTTTTGTTATGTTAGTGTTCTGCAGCTTTTATATATCTCAGTATGTAGCAAGCTGCTCTCTGCCTTTTAAAGTCAAATCCATCATCAGATGAGTTCTCAACTGGCTCTCTAGCCCCTTACCTGTTCTCCTGAGCTATCATTCTAAACTGAATTATGTTCAAATCAAAGAACATTTTTTTAAATAAAAAAAAACTATTACAAGAAATATTTATAGCCCAAAGTACATGCATTTTAGTTAAAAAAAAAGCTCCAAAGGTACACATACCCTTTGTGTGACACCTAGGGATGAGCGAACTTTTGAAAAGTTCGGTTCGCTTCGCTTCGGTGAACTTTCTTGAATTTCGGATTCATACGAACCGAACCTAAAACGAACCTTGCTATAACGGCTGAATAATTGCTTCTACAATAATGAGAGTCTGATAGGGTACAGTTTCGTTTACTTGCAGTTGCTATTACAATGAAAAAAGTGGAAAAAATCCAAGTGACTTCAACAATGGCGACGCAAAATATACGCATATTTGAGAATTTACACTAATGCGTACGCTAATGCGAACATTCCCGCACAAATAACGAACATACAATGTAATGTTGTCAAAGGTGCGCTACTTAACTGAATATGTACGCATTACGTACACTGCAAACATTCCTACTCAAGTAACGAACATACAGTGTAGCGTTGTCAATTGTACGCTACTTAACTGAATTTGAACGCATTAGCGTACATTCTCAATAAATATGCGTATATTTTGCGTCGCCGTTATTTTAACCAGATTCGTTACGAACTTTATCAAAATTCGGTTCGGTGACGAACCGAACTTTTGGGAAAGTTCGTAACGAATCTGGTTTGTTACGGTTCGGTTCGCTCATCCCTAGTGACACCCTTTGTGTGACTGGGGTGTGAAAATTGTGTTTTCTAATTTTTATCCACTCTTTTCCTAATTGTCTTATTTCCTTTTATTCCATCTCCACTTAAAGGGCATTTGTCAGCAGTGTTGTACCAATGACACTGGCTGACCTGTTATATGTGCGCTTTGCAGCTGAAGGCATTAGTGTTGGTCACATGGTCATACATACCTGCATTGCTGAGAAAAATGAAGTTATAATATATGCAAATGAGCCTCTAGGAGCAACAGGGGTGTTGCCATTACACCTAGATGCTTTGCACTCTCTGCAGCTGCCAAGCCCTCTGCACTTCATTTGACAGGACTAGGCAGTAAAAAATGTCATTAAACCTGGCCCTGACAGATGAACTTTAACTTCTACTATGCAATATTTTCTAGATCCCTTACTCCAGATACTACTGTACTGTACTTTCTCCCTTCCCTTATGCTTCCCGGTCTCCAGATTGTTAGATAGGCATACCCTGACACCATTAAAAGATTTAGTGCTATACTCTAATTCTATGTCTAAATAACAAGGTCTAAAAGCAGAGTGACACACAGGATCCAAGCACACGCCTCACTGTTCTGCATTTATACTATTCTAAAATCCCTACTCTTTTACTTTCCCGCTACTTTAGAGACAACCCCTTTCAGATTGGAGCCACCATTGTGATAAGTACATCACTTCATATTTGGCTTCTGTGGCTAACAATGTATTTGCAGTGCAGGAAATTTGCATTATTGGGTAGCAGGGATTGAGATAAAAGAACCACTTTGTAATACTAGGAAAGGTTGAGTTGGCCAGTATGGGGACAACTCTCTATAGAGCTTCACTGTTCAGGCTAATAGATGCGGTCACAAGGGGGAGCCCCTTTATGTGACATTTATATGTCTTCATAAGTTAAGTATTGTCTCCAGAACATAGGATAGGTGCTAAATGTCATATTGCTGGAACCCCCTGACCAGGATTCATGAATTCCCCCACAGAAACCGATTTCATGGCCAAAGTAAGAGGGAGTTTGACTCCAGTTGTGATTGGGTATGCAGGTTACTGCTCCATTCAAACAAGTCAATCGCGTACAGTACTCATCTGTTTTGTCATCCCCATAGACATGGAATGAAGCAGCACTACATATGCTCCACTGGTGCTCCACTCAAGTTCTCCCTTTCTAGTAAGGTGTCTTTCACACCATCACCACTTTGTGTTATAGAGGGAGAACAACAAAAATAATAGAAGTGTCCAGGGACGGACTGGGAACTTAAAGTGGCCCTGGAAATAATACTAATAGTGGCCCTGTTTTGTAGTTGGGTCCAAATTGATGGAAGGCAGGGCCAGCAATACCATATTGTGACACATTATACCACCCCAGCAGAGCCAAATACCACAGTCCATTACAAAATACTGCCAGCAGCACAAAATACATATCCAAAAACTTCCACTGGCCGACCGTGAGGAGGGCTCAGACGTCCCCATGGGCATCGGCCCACCGGGAAATTTCCCTGTAAGGTCTATGGCCAATCCACCCCTGGAAGTGTCGGATTTGACACAAAACTAACATGAATGGAGCCAAACAGATCCCATTGACTATAATAAGATCTTATTTGTTTCCATCCAGGATTCTGCTTTTTTAGCAGAAAAAAAAGTCCTGCCTGCAGGACTTTTCTAGATGCCTCAAATGTAGCCTCCAAAACAGATGAGAACAAACCTTAATCATCGGGGTACCGGGAGCTCCATTCTAGTAATAATACACATTCCAGTGCTGGAGATTTTGACTCCTCTTACTCTACAGTAACCATAAAATTTGTCATTGTTATACACTAAATTGTATATACATCATAAGAAGATCAACTGCATATTTTGAACCTGTTTTGTAGGATCAGGCATCTCCCTGCATATGGGCCAAGAATTCATTACTGCTTTCCTTCAAAACTCAAATTCAAGTATTGGTGCCGAATTCCAGCTCATCATAACAGCATTCAGTAAACTCACATTGGTTACGGTATCATTGAATGATAGAAATCTCAGTAGGTCATTGCAGGTTAATGCAAGAGATTATCACATGATATCTTTACCAGTAGATATTGAAATAATTGGCACTGGCACCTTCAATTCCTCCGTCCTGATAACCTCTAACTATGACATCTCTGTGTTGGCTCTGAGTTCAAAGGCTCATTCTGCTGCTCGTATCTTGGTGCTTCCAGTTGACCAACTGGACAATGAATACTACATTATAACTCCAAATGAAGAAAATGCTCAAAGTGTAAAGGAGTTTGCAGTGATAAATTATGACCTGCCATCCAAAGTCCAAATCTACCCAAAAGGTTGGGCCATATTGAATGGGCTAAACTATACATCCACCAATCCATTCATTGTGGAACTTATTCCATATCAAATCTTCCAGTTCCAAAGTTCTCGAGGATTATCAGGGACCAGAGTGCTGTCAAACAACATTGTTGCTGTACTCAGTGGAGACATCTGCTCTTGGAAGAACAACCATTGCGGCCATATCTATGAACAGCTTTTTCCAGTGTCTGGCTGGGGGAAAGAATATCATGTAGCCCCTTTTCCCTTCCAGTATCGTTCCGATATTGTGCACGTGATGGCTTCCCAAAACACCAAAGTCAACTATATCTCAGGTAATAAAAGTGGAAGCATTGAAATCCACGAAGGACAAGTTTCCAAATTTCTCATCCGGTCTAATTCACCATTAACACTTTTTGCCAATGTTTCCATCCAAGTTATGTTTTACTGCACTGGTGGAACTGCTGAGAAAATTCCTTTTGACCCCTTTTTTATTTCTGTTCCGGATATTTCCAAATTTTGTACCAAATATCAAGTTTATGGACTTCCAGCATTCATTAATGCTGTGCTGATTGTGGCCAAGACTTCAAGCATTCCTGGTTTTAAATTCAATAGGATAAGTCTGCAGGGTATAAAGTGGAGGGACATTCCTGGCACTGAATATTCTTGGACACAGTATCGCTATGGACGGCAGTTCAAATCTCATATCATAACTCATCCAACATCTATGTTCTCGGTGTTAAGTGTTGGCATTTCACTGTACAGCAGTTATGGATCGTCTGGAACTTGCTTAGAACGTAAGTTACTATATTGTTCAATGGTTGATGTCTTGTTTTGTGATATATGGGCTGCTGTCCCAGGGCTGGAGCAGAAGAAATGGACTAGTAAACATATGAGAGTCACATAACATGTTTTAGAAAAAAAAGATACAGTGTCAAGCCCTACCCTTGCAGAAGCAGAATCTGGCAGAATAAAACTTTATACTCACACTATTACTGATAAGAAAATAATTGCAAAAGGTATGCTTATACTGCAGTCTCCATCCTCTACCTAGTTCTGTTTGCAGTTTAGCAAGGTGAAAATGCTGCCAGACTCCCTTTAAGTTTATAAAAAAAATTCAAATCAATATTTTAGAATCAAAATGTGACCTGACCTTTTATTTTTATCTTTTTAAATTCTGGATCGTTAGAATAAGAATTTCATAAGATTTGATTTGGAAGAATTTTACTAAGAGATAAAGGGAAAGAGACAAATACTCTCCCAAGCATTTAAACGATTTTCAATTGCAGTAGAATTGATTTGTAAACCAAAATCGAATTTAGGAAGAATCGGACCCGAAACAAATTTTAGGAAATTTGCTAATCTCTAGTGTTGAGCGAGTTCGGCCGAGCATGCCTACGCTCGGGTCCGCTCGGTGTTCAGCAGAACACAGAGTGTACTCGAGCGCAATGCTCGAGTCTCTTCCCCGCACTGTAATGTTGATTTGTACGCTAATGTGTATGAATTTGTATGCTAATGCATACGCATTTTGTACACTAATGCGTACGCATTTTGTACACTTGCGTATAAATTCTGTTAATTAGCATACTTTTACGAGTGAAAGGAGTAAAAGAGGAGAAGTCGCAATTCTGACCTTTTTCTATTAACTAGACACTCTCCCCTCTTCCGAGCGGGGGGTGCCTGGTTTGGTCCCAATGACTAACATTATGCTCGGGTGCTCGGCCGAGCACTCGAGCAACCCCTAGTGCTCAGCCAGAGCACCGAGCATACGAGCACAGGGGTGCTCGCTCAACACTACTCATCTCTAATTGTAATACATATTACATATTTTCTAATTATACTTTTTTAATTCAGGTACAGAGTCTTGTAGGTATCAGCAGTGCAGAAAACAAGAGTCTTGTCACATGATCAATGGAAAACCAACTTGTTTACCTGATGGTGAGGCCATTTGTAAGATTTGGGGAGATGCTCATTACCAAACCTTCGATGGGTTTACCTTTGACTTTCAAGGAACTTGTACTTATGTTCTTGCAAAGACTTGTATGGATCTCAGACCTGGAGGTGATTTTACCTTACCAGAATTTAATATTCAGGCCAAAAACTTTAATGGAAGCTCTTTCCAAAGCTCTTACATTGCAGTGGTAACTGCGCGCATTCATGAATACAATATCACCATGGTACAGTCTGAGGTTGGCTTTGTAAGGGTAAGTGAATACATGATTTTGGTATTGTATCTTTTGTTCTGGCCAGTATTGGGTCACATACGCTTTTAATAACATGAGTTGACATTTTTTTTAACCCATTAGGTGAACAATGTGAGATGGTCACTCCCCATATATTTAGACGATGGAAGGATACACATCACAACATCAGGTTTTCACGCATTGCTAGAGACTAGCTTCATTCGAATTCGGTATGACTGGAATGTCTTCCTGTTCATCAAGATCCCAAGCAGTTTTTATGAGAATGTATGTGGATTGTGTGGAAACTATAATGGTATCAAAGAGGATGACTTGTTGACAGTTGGAGGTATCCAAAATTCGGATGCAGTGATACTTGGGAAGTCCTGGAAGGTAAAAGATGAATATTCAACCTGTTCGGAAGACTGCATTGGATCATGCACACCTGTTATACCGGAAAATGGTCTACAATATACATATACTAATTCCTGTGGAATAATGAGGTAGGACACAACCAAAAAGCTTCATTTAATTTAAATTTCATGACTGCTTATAACAAGGAATATTGAACCTGGGAAATTTGACCATGATAAATCGATGCTATCATCTCTAAAAATGTAAATATTAGTGCTATGTTTTGAGCTGAATAATTTAAAGGGTTTCTCTTATGAAGACAAGCCTTTTCCAAAAAGAATTTAGTATGACGATCAGTTGCTATTGCTGAGAATAGCTTCAAACAGCCACATATTTGCTGACAATTTACAGTATATGAATGGCTGTCCATGTGATGAATGGATGTTCAGTCTTAACCAAAACATGAAAGTACTATGAAGGTACTCCATTATGGGGCAGAGGGGCATCCTGATATCTTTATTCAGTCAGATATGACTGTTTCCATAAAATCTTTCATTTTGTCAAAAACAGCCAGGAAAAGGGGCCCTTCTATAGGTGTCACAAGATATTGGCTCCAGACATTTACTTGAAGAATTGTATCAATGATATGGTGAAAAATGATGGCTTTAAGAAGATCCTCTGTGAGGCCATATCAGTTTACCTCGTGGCATGTCATGTACAAGGAGTTTATGTGGAGGAATGGAGAAAAAAAGTTGGGTGTGGTACGTCTGAAGAAATCCTTATTGCATGTATTCTTGTGTTTGCCTCAAAGTAAGTATCTAGGTAAAGATATTAAAAAATGAATTTTTTCAGGGCTGATTTCCCAAACATTATAAAATTACATAGAGTATCTTAGGTTCCTTGATTTGTAGATATCTGAGTTTCTCTCTACCTACTTAAACAGATTCATGATCTCTACCTTTTATGGAGAGATATCACCAATTTCCTTGTCATAGTCACTCATTATTGGCTCAAAATGTTAAGATTGTACTGGAAACCATTACAAACAGTTACCCTTTCCTCCTAAAGGAAGGTAATTTAGATGTCCCCATATATTTTGGTGATGCTTTGGTAAATCAAGGACTCAAAGTGTCTACACAGGTCAAAATTGAGGTCTCCACCACTTTTATGTTTCTAGAGTAGCCAAGCCAGGAACCCATAAACAGTGGTTCCACATGTTGTGGAACGCAACTGGGATCTGGCACATAGTTTTCGAATTGGGAAAACCATTGGCAATACTAAAACTAAATCACACAATGGATAATTAACAACCTTATCTATGTTGTCTTAATTTGTAGAAATTGAATGTCCAGAAAACAGTCATTACAGTCCGTGTGGGAACCCATGTCCTGAGACCTGTGAGGGGAAGCCACCTATTTGTCAGCTGCCATGTATGGAAACTTGTGAATGTAATCCTGGGTTTGTATTACAAGAAGGAGCTTGCATTCCAAAAACACACTGTGGTCACTTCTGTAATGGTCGCTATTACCATACAGGTGAAATATTTTGGGGGGATGATGGCTGCAAACAGAGATGTTCTTGTGACAATAACTTAAACAAGGTCAAGTGCTTGAACGCTGAGTGTCAAGATGGAGAGGAGTGTGCATTAAAACACGGTATTAAAGATTGCTATCCACTCAACTATGGCCAGTGCATTGCCTTTGGTGACCCACACTACATTACATTTGATAATATGTGGTATACCTTCCATAGTACATGCTCTTACCAGCTATCAAAATTGTGTGATAATAGTTCTGGACTAACTGAATTTTCTATTGAGATTTCCAACCGAAAAAGAGGTGTCCATGACGTCTCCTTCACCAAGTCTGTATTAGTGAGAGTCTATGGTGTTGAGATTCTGCTCAGCACAAAGAACCCTGCTAGAGCAATGGTAAGCAGAAGATGGTTTAGGCCTTATGGAAACTTTTTATGATAATTTATTTTTCTTGTACATCATTTATATCAGTAACAGGGCACATGGAAATGAGGAAGGTTTTTTTCATATAGTTGCCTCACTGACAATCAGTGGAGAAGAAAATCTTGAAAGATTCCTTCATCTCTATTCAGAAATTGTCCACTTTTCTTGCAATTAGAAATGGACCCACTCCAAACTATTCAATTTGAGTATATTAAAACAGTCTCAATTCACAAATTATTTAAGAAATATGTAGAACATCACATAACTCTCCCTAAAGGGGTTGTCTAAGTGTTTAGTACTGATGACATCCTCTACAGTATCCCATAAGTGGGCATCCAAATCCTGGCACCACCACCGATCAGCTCTATGAAAAAGCGGCTGTGCTCCAGTGAGTGTTGTGATCACTTTCTAAGCTAGTGATGTCACATTCATCAGTCACATGGCCTAGACACAGCTCAGTACCATTCAAGTGAATAAGGCTAAGGCTACTTTCACAGCTATGTTTTCCCTTTCTGCTATTAGATCCGTCATAGGATCTCAATAGCGGGGGAAAATGCTTCCATTTTGTTGCCATTCATTGTCAATGGGGACAAAAGTGAACTGAAAGAAATGGAATGCTCCAAAATGCATTCAGTTCCATTTGGTTGCCACCCCATTGCTGTCTGTCCACGATGTGGTGGGGAGCAAGATGGATCCGTCCTGACACACAATGTACGTTAATGAGGACCGCTCCATTTTCTCTGACACAATAGAACACAATGGTGTTCATGATGGATCCGTCTTGACCATTTTAAAGATAATATAACTGGATCCGTTATTAACGGATGCACACGGTTGTATTATCAGAGCGAAAGTGTTTTTGCTGATCCATGACGGATCCAGCAAAAACTCTGGTGTGAAAGTAGCCTAAACTGCAATACCAAGCACAGCTGCTATCCAATGAATGGTTCTGTGCTTGGTAAGTTGCGAGAAGGCCGCAGAGGCCGCAAAGCAAGGCGCCCTCTTCAATCAGGTAATTGGTGGGGGTGCCAAATGTTGGACCCCCACCAATCAGATATTGATGACTGGTCATCAGTGTTAAACACTCAGAAAACCAATTTAAAGGGGTTATCTAGTTTAGGGAACCCATTTTCATATACTCAGTCCTTCTTTAGGATCCACAACTCTTAGCCCAGATGGAGAACGGTTACAAAGACTCCCTCTCGTTCTAAAGAACCTGTCCTGCCCTGACATGAATGAACACTGTATACTGCTCATCTTTCTCAGTAGTGGTGCTATAGGAAAATTGAACACTTACTATTTATCCACTTATTACAGCTAATCATAGAGGAAGGTCCCAGCCCTGAGACATGTCTGCTTAAAGAGGAGCTGTCACCTTTACTGACGGACATTCCCCATGCAATAACAAATCTGCAGCATCTTTTCTTATAACTGTGTTGTGCCATTCCTCTAGCTTTGCATCTTGAAGTTATTGAACAAATTGCCACCAGTTGGCAATGAAGTTCCAGATGAGTGTTACTAGTTGGGGGTGTCGGACTGTGCAAGGTCCGTCTGACACTGGCAACATTGATTTGAACTGAATTGCAGGGACACACCCTAAACTGGTAACACCTACTTTGACCTTTATTGCAGACTGCTGGCAATTCATTCATAAACTTCTAGTAGAAATAATAAAGGAAAGGTGCAACATAAAGTCGTAACAATAGATGCTCCAGAGTTACTAAAACAGACATGTCAGGACAGGTTCAGGTCCCATTTGATGTCAACAGAGATTTTTGTAAAAGTGACAACAGGAAGATGAGCAATATTGGATTCTTCACAAAGCAATATAAGTATGCCATTTTTTTTTTTTTAACATTTAAGGTAAATGGTATTTTACGCAACCTTCCCATAATGATGTCCATGGATAAGATTCAAGTACTTGTTGAGTGGTGGGATGGGGTGATCTTGACAGAGTTTGGCATGAAAGTGACATTTGATTGGGAGAGTCGAGTCACAGTTACCCTTCCAAGTTCCTACGCTGGTGCTGTCTGTGGGCTTTGTGGAAATTTTAATGGCAACAGGCAAGATGATCTAATGTTGAGGAATGGCGAAGTAACTAATGATGCCATAGTTTTTGGAAGCAGCTGGAGGACAATGGACCGAAAACAAGGTTGTAGAGAGCTAGTTCCGGCACATTGTCCACTGCTGGAACTCTTGGACAAAATTCAAAGGACACTCTTGTCAGACTGTGGGATTATTCTGAAAGATGATGGGCCTTTTCAAGACTGTCATAGTCTGGTGAACCCTGAACCCTACTTCCGAAACTGCATCCATGACTTCTGTTATCAGTTTGCCAGGCAAGATGTCTATTGTAAGGTGATTGAAGCATATACTGTTGCTTGCCAAGAAGCAAATGGAATTGTCCACGAATGGCGGAGAAGTAACTTCTGCCGTAAGTTACATGACTATATTTATCAACTGTCCACTCATAATATTCTAGTAAGACCTGAATGTGCTGAGTGAAACATGACAATATATGGTTGTTATACAGTACTTTTGATTATAGTTACATTATAGTTCACCTGTTAATGCCCAACATCTAATATTTCCCTTTTAGAGCATTGGTGCCCAGAAAATAGCAACTACACACTATGCTCCTATGATGACCAGAAGACCTGTAGCCACTCCGGTTTTCCACCCAGAGATATCAACCACTGTAGAGAAAACTGTGTTTGCAGTGATGGCTACTTTCTGGAAGGTGACCATTGTGTCCATGCCTCTCATTGTGGTTGTCTCCATAAAGGCATATATTACAAAGCCAATGAAATATTTTACCCTACACCACACTGTAACAAGAAATGTATTTGCCAACTTGGTGGAGTAGTTAAGTGTTCTCCATTTGCCTGTGGTCCTCATGAGGTCTGTAAGATGAAAGATGGAGCCAAAAAATGTCATTCAACAGAAGTTGCCACGTGCTCAGCGTTCGGAAGCTCTAAATATTACACATTTGATGGCGGCAAATATCAATTTCGAGGAAACTGTACCTTTGTTCTCACGAAAACCTGCTTACGGAATAGCAGTCTGCCAGCCCACTTTTCGGTTGTTGTGTCGACAACCATTCCAAAGAAGGTTGGAGTTTTTGTAAATGACATATGGATAGTCATGACTGAAGGCGAACATGGGACAATTCAGGTAAATCAGAAGTAATATTGTGAGAATTATATAGCTATTTTTTTACTTTAAGGTTCTTTAAAGGGTTGGATATTGACTTTTTTTTATAAGTCTCACAAAGCAGAACATTTTCTTCCTTCTGGAGGAGAGCTATAGTATAATATAGAAGTATATAGCATATAACAGAGGGATTAACTTTAGAGAATAATAAACATCATTTTATTCATTAGTAAATGTGGCAACATTGCGATGAAGATTTCCAGAGTTGAAAGCTAAAGCTTCAAATGGGGAATGGAACATGAATAAGAAGAGAAAGAGGGTGGTATTGTGCAGGGTTGGACTGGACCAACAGAATACCTTGAGATTCCCTAATGGGTTCATGCTTGGTTTGCCAATTTTTTTATGATTACATTTTACTCATTTATTCAATTGGTCTTTACTAAAAATATTGAGCTATTCTGTCACAAATTGTTAACTGTTTAGCTGTGTGAATCATACTTTTTACGTTCATGTTGTGCTGGTCATCTAATAAACATTATCTTTAAATTACTAAACGGTCTCAAACACTTAATTGAGCCACATTCTTATCAGTCAAATGAGCGATAATGAGTGTTTATAAGGTAAGAGATCAGAGAAATGGAGCACCTCGACTGAGCTGCCTGATGGAGCAGTGAGAATTCATATCCTGCTACTAGAGAAACTCAAGGCTGCACAAAGACAATTGTTCAAAATTTTTAATAAAGACCAATTGAAAAAATATTTTTTAGCTCAAAATGAATACAATGCAATAATAAAAAAAGCCCTCAAAGGTCTGCATAGCCTTTAAAGCACCTTCTCCTGCAAGGATGTGCTCTTTCTATATTTGTGTGCCCATTTATTGACTTAAAGGCTATGTACACCTTCGGAGACAGTTTTTTGTACAATTCCATTCTACTCATTTTTGTCTAAAAATCATATATTCAGTTGGCCTTTATTAAAAATATTGAGTCGTTCTGTCACAAAGGGTTAACTGTTTTTCTACTGTTTTTCTAACTCTGTAACTTGTACTTTTACTTTCACATTGTGCTGGTCATCTAATAAACCTTGTCTATAAACTACTGAGAGCTCATAAACACTTATTTAAGCCACATTCTTTTCAGTAACATAAGGATTAAGCTTTAATGAGTGTTTAAAAGGTCAGAGAGCAGAGATAAGGAGCGCTGTCAGCTCCCAGATGACGGAAAAGACCAAAAAAATCCACAGACTGCTACTACAGCATCTCAGCTATGCACACAAAAATTATTCAATATTTTTAATAGACCAAATGAAAAAAAAATCTTTTTAGTTTAAAGTAAGTACAATACAATAATAAAAAAAATTGCGCCGAAAGGTGTACATAGCCTTTAAGCTTGATTCCCACATTTGACCCTTTGCTGCCTGATCTCTACTCTGACCCTGAGCTGACCCCCAACCTCAAACTTTGCCTGCTCTGATCTCAGCCTGTCCCTGACTATGGTTTTGCCCCATGGGTCAGCCATCACTTAACAGAGACTACTCCAACAACTAGCGACCTGGTGGTTACCATGCAGCACAGTCCAGTTCCCTGTATAGGGGTTAATGGATGAATACCAAAGGGGCCACATAGATAACACCCTTAGGAGTAGCCCCAGGCCAAATCGGTTCAAGTGACACAGCATATCCACATCCCCTTCATAAAATTCTGTTTCCTATGGGAATTATTATTATTATAGTACTGTAGTATAAGTAGTTTTTTTTATCTAAGCATTAGACTTTAAAGTCAAGGAATGAAAGTCAAAGTCTCACTTTTAAGTTTTGTATTTTGTAGGTTAATGATGTTTCCTTCAACCTTCCACTGAATCTGCAGGAGAGAGGCATATGGGTTTGGCAACATGGTGTAAACCTATTTTTGACCACCAAATTTGGACTTGAAGTCATTTATGACTTTTCCTTTCAAACCATTGTAAAGATTACAAGTAGTTTCTATGGAAAACTGTGTGGATTATGTGGAAATTACAATGGCGACAATACAGATGATTATCTAGATTGGACACTGGGTATTGATGAAGCAGCATTTGTTAATTTCTGGAATGACTCAAGCCTGGGAATGACCTGTCAGAATGATTGCCCGGGAGATATTTGCCCAACATGTGAGAAAAGAAGCTTGTATGAAGGAAAGAATTTCTGCGGCTTGTTGATTGAAGAAGGTGGCTTGTTCAGTGCTTGTCACAAACATTTGGATCCTATTGAATACTTTGACAAGTGTGTTTTGGACCTGTGCCAAGAAAATGGCGATTCAAGAGTGCTATGCAACAGTCTGCAGAGTTATGTGGTCATGTGCCAAAACCTGGGCGTTACCAACATCACTTGGAGGAGTAAACACTTGTGTTGTGAGTTTGGAATACTGTTGGTGGTAATTAAAGGGGAAAGGTCTATAAATGGCTATTCATCATTTTTTTCCTAAAAAAAAAAATGGTAATTTGAGTTGAAAATAGATGGTAGAGAACTACATGACCTAAAGGGGTTTTCCAGGATTTTACTACTAATGAACTATCCTCTGGATAGGTAGGTCATCAGTATCTGATCGGAGGGGGTTTGACACCCGGGACTCCCGCCTATCAGCTGTTTGAGAAGGTATTAGTGCTACTGGGAGCACCTCTACCTTCTCCCCGCTCACCAAGCACAGCGCCGTACATTGTACAGCGGCAATGCTTGGTAACGCACTCAGCCCCATTCACTTGAATGGGGCTGAGCCGCTTCTAGGCCACGTGACCGATGCCTTCTCAAACAGCTGATTGACAGGGGGCCCGGGTGTCAGACTCCCACAGATCAGATACTGATGACATCCTGAGAATAGGTCATCAGTAGTAAAATCCTGGAAAACCCCTTTAACCAGAAATGTAGCTATGTTTTTTGTTAATCAGGGTCAATCATTGAGTTTACTACCCGTCTGTTACAGCAGTGGATGTGGAACAAGTGTGTTAACCAAGAGACTTGACTTTGGGCCATGTCCCAAAGGCATCTGGACATTGCTGCAGGGGAATCACCAGACCATTACCTCCTGGAGTAGTCTCTGTGTGGTTAACAGCTGACCCACAGGGGTGAGAGACCCCAGAGCAAGGCAGTGAGGAGTTAGGCAACATAGTTGTCTAGGACAGGCCAAAGTTGGGACAGGTATAGTATGGTATATGATTAACGATAAACAGTCTGAGGTCAGGGCAGACAACTAAGGGTGAGAGTCCAGTAAGTACGTAGAGTTTGGTACAGGGGCAAACAAATGTATACAGCACCTCTTGAAAGAAACTAGCAAGTTAGAGAACCTATTCCTCAGACACCCTCCCATTGGGGAAGGTGCATAAAGTAACCATAGGTAACTAGCCACTGGCTGGTGAGAACTAGGGTGCACTTGAAAAGCCAAAGGGGAGAATGCGCCTCCTATAAAGTGAGAAGGAGAGGGTGAACAGACAGCAGCCTATGAGGAGGGACTTGAAAAGCCAAAGGCACTTGAAAAGCCAAAGGGGAGAATGCCTATGAGGAGGGATTGATGTACCCAGGCGGCCAGACCCAATAGGAAGTGGAAGAGATCTGAAAGTGGGTCTGCGCCACGGAGAGGAAGACCAGGATGGGTGATAACAGCAGTGGTGGCCTTGAGCTGCCAAGACTACTTTCCTCTAAAAAATGGCAGTCCAATGTCAAATAAGCAATGTGTTGATGGCAGAGAAGGAGTGAAACAATACTGTCACAGCCAAGTCCATTAACCTTGACATTTACCACTAAATACCTTGGTTTTGCATTGAAAAGGGATCACCATATATCAGCACTGATGGAATGGCCCAATTTAACAATTCCAAAAATTCCCAATTGATTGTAAAAATTGTAAATAATAATTAAAATTTATGTTTGGCCATAAAATGCTTTGTTCTCAGGGTTGGAGTGCCCAGATCACAGTCACTATGAAATCTGCTCTTATGACTGCGATAGAACCTGCAGCCGGATTGAAGCACCTGCGGCTTGCTCCAGGACATGCTCAGAAGGATGTCATTGTGATGGCGGTTACTACCTTGACGTGGACAAGTGTGTTCCATTCAGAAGATGTGGATGTCTTGTTGAGGGAAAATACTACACCGTAAGTGAGAGACTGAACTGCATGATGCTTCCAATTTGAACATAGGACTCCTTATTCTGACAAAACAAACCCAATGCAATATTGTGACGGCCTAACAGAACCCTTGACAGACTGCAATTCACATCACAACCACTGGGTGGGGGCCACACATATACAAATATAGCATAGACATCTCACGATAGAGTATCACAAGATCACTGGTGTGAGTGCCACACATCTAGTGTGAGTGGAAAGGTAATAACTCACATCTGTACATGAGGATGAATGATTTTATCTGGAGGAAGTTCTCTATAGATACAGTCAACATATACAGAGGCCTCAGGTTGTAGAGACACCTATACATAAACTCCTACATTCTATGCTCCGTACAGTATTCTAATGAAGTTTTATGCAAATTGACTTTGGATGTTAATTCGCTCATCCCTAATTATAATAATTAATTGGATTTAAAAACAGATGCAATAAAATAAATAATTAAAAATACTTAAAGGGGTTCTCCAAGTTATATTTATTGATGACCTATCCTTAGGATAGGTAATCAATATCAGATCGGCGGGAGTCTGACACCCGGCACCCCCGCCGATCAGCTGTTTGAAGAGAAGGCGCGCGCCGTATCAGCGCTGCCTCCTCTTCACTGTTTACATGCTGGCCATAACGGGGGTAGTGGTGAGTAGGTGTAATTACACCTCACGCCCCATTCATTTCAATGTGAAGGATCGCTCCCATAGACTTGTATAGGATCGATTCTTCCCATAGAAATGAATGGGGCGGTTAGGTGTAATTACACCTACTCACCACTACCTGTGTTACGGCGAGCAGGTAAACAGTGAAGAGGAGGCAGCGCTGGTACGGCACGCACTTCCTCTTCAAACAGATGATTGGTGGGGGTGCCAGGTGTCGGACCCCCGCCGATCTGATATTGATTACCTATACTGAGGATAGGTCATCAATAAATTTAACTTGAAGAACCCCTTTAAGATAAAAATAATCCTATAAATAATAATAAAAAATAAGCAATCACTTTTCATACCATACATATTATTGCATATACATTACATACTGTAAAAGAAAAAAACCCTACACACCCACACGACCGAAATAACCTGAGCAACTTGTTTAACAGGTTATTCTGTGTGAAATATGTGCTGGAGTTGCACAAAGAAGCACAGCCATTATGCAAACTTTTTTTTTAATTTAGGTACTCTTTAAAGTGAGTCTGTCATTAGGAACCAGGCACTATGTCTTGTAGGGCTAGCTCAGCTGAATGTAACTGTACCTTTCAATTCTTTTTTTTAATACATATGCTAATGAACAGTCAAGTGCACAGATGGTGGGCCCAAGCCAGTCTGTGCATCCCTACTCCTCATAGTTCCTCTGCCAGCCCCCCATCTCCTTCTAGATTGACAGGACCAGGCAAGAATACTATGCAGGAACCTGGTCCTGCCAATCAAGAAGGAGGGGCTATCAGAGGATGAAGGAGGAGCAAGGGTGTACAGCGCAGCCTGGGCCCGCCCTTGGTGCACTTAAAGGAGTTTTCCAGGATTTTACTACTGATGAACTGTCGTCGGGACAGGTCATCAGTATCTGTTCGGTGGGGGTCCGACACTCAGGACAACCACCGATCAGCTGTTTGAGAAGGCACCGGCGTTCCTGTGAGAGCCGAGGCCTTATCTCAGCTCACCAAGCACAGTGCCGTACATTGTATAGTGGTTGTGCTTGGTATCGCGCTCAGCCCTATTCACTTGAATGGGGCTGAGTCGCTCCTAGGCCACATGACCGATGAACGTGATGTTACTGGCCTTACAAAAAGCTGAGAGAAGGCCTTGGCGCTCACGGGAGCACCAGTGCCTTCTCTAACAGCTGATCGGTGGGGGTCCCGGTGTGGGACCCCCACAGATCAGATACTGATGACCTATCCTGAGGATAGGTCATCAGTAGTTAACTCCTGGATAACCCCTTTAACTGCCCATTTATATATGACTAAAAAGTATTTTTGCTACAGCATGTGATAGGTAAGTGAAAGGTATTCCTTATATTCAGATGAGCTAGAAGGCACTTTGCCTGGTTTACCAGTGAATTTCCTGGTGACAGACCTCTTTTATTTAAATGTTATAAAACCATAAAAAATGTGACCGTTTAATACTCAAATTATTTAATAACTACAGATGTAGCAGAACTAAAGGAAACTGTGATAAAAAAATTGTGAAAAAGCCATTGAAAACCATTAAAAAGTCAATTAACATTTTCTTGCCATTCCATTCTTCATCGCTCTGCTACATCTGCCTGTGTCCTGTTTTCTTTCTTCTCATAAACTGAGATGAAATATACAAACTAATCCCACTTATTATTTTCACAGATGAATGAAAATTTTCTCGGCGACAATTGCTTGCAGCTCTGCACATGTCAACTAGGTGGTGCTATAACATGTGAGGCTCACCAATGCCCTGAAGATACCAGTTGCAAGAGGGTACTGGACAGGACGTACAAATGTGTGAAGTGAACAGATGATATCCTGAGTATAACCCTGCATGGCAATGACAACTGGTGTAAAATTGCAGTCTACGACCTGTATAATTGTATTTTTTTTTGTTTTTAATGTAGCAGCAAAAGATGATCATACAGTTTCTTTCTTCTATCATATAACATGTTGCTACTGGAATAAGCTTTATAATGTTAATTCCTACAAAATACATGAAAATGTGAAGAGCACAGAAATTAAATAGCTCTATTAGAAGCCGCATACTCGGGTGTCCTTATGTATAGTCTATATATGTGCTGCTTTGTAGAAGGTTCTGGGGTTCAATGCAGAATCTCTAACAACCTCCCCCCCCCCATTATGTGACATTTCTAGCACTGGTCTCCTCATATAAGATAGAAATGCCTTTAGAGGTTGCAGGGCTCAGAGGTGACCTCAACAAACCCTAAACCTACCGCCCTAATGTTATAATTAGGCGTCTTAGATTTACTGCATATTCCCACTTTTTGTCATGAAAAGCAGGGAACAGTGTAACCCTGTACTCCACATCCACACCTGTCAGGACCGGCAGTCATTGCACCCGTTCTGCTGGTCCTGCCCCTGACTCTGGTGGCGAGGTGGTTGCCCGGGGTCAGGCTTCGTCCGCTATTTCGGCAGGCTCCGATCTCTGGCTGTGTATGCGCGTCCCAGGCAGGGGACGCGCGCGACGGTCATAGGTGCCAGGGACGTGGCTGGTGCGTACTCTCGCTCGCAGCCTGTTACTGGTCGCCGGAAATCGCGAGCAATATAGTGTTGGTTTATTTTCTGTTTATTTGGTATCTCAGGAGTTAAGTTTTGGTTCTTGCTTTCTCCTCCCAGTCAGCTGGTTGGGTGGGGTATGCTAGGTATTTAAGGCCCTCTAACTTTTACCTAGCTGCCAGTGTATGGAGTTCCTTGCTACTACCTGGTTTGCTATTGTTTGCTCTGCAGTTTTGACTCTTTATGTTCTTTGACCCTTGGCGTGTTTTTGACTACTCTTTGCTTGCTGATTTTGTTCCTGACGTACTCTCCTGGTTTTGTCGCGGCTACCTGACTACCCATTTGGTTCTTGTTTGTCTGTCTTGTTTGTCTTCCCATCCCCCGCACTTTTGCTAGTGTATTTCCAGTCTTCAGGTTGTCGGCTCAGGGGTTAGCCTGAGCGGGCAATAGGCAGGGAAAGTGGTTGGGATTAAGCTTAGGGATCACTTACCCCTTATCTGTGTATCCCAGCCCTGACACACCACTGTCTATACCTACTTGCAGAGTCCACCCTAAAAGGCGGCCCACAACTTGTTAACGGTTCCTGAATTAATAAAGTGCATATTTTCACCCAGGCAGCCCCACATTTTATGCTCCGAAGGTCTCCCTTGCCCTGCACTGGATCGCACAGGGCAAGGCCTTGTTTGTTTACCTAGGCACACCACTAGGCGGAGGCTTCCATCCAGCAGTGTGTTCGGTGACGTCAGCTAGCCTTTAAAGCCTTTCTATCAGTGCAGGTGATGTCACCAGGCTCACTTCTGGATGGAAACCTCCGCCTGGCAGCCCTAAGGAGAGCCCGGTACATCACCGGATCTCCTGAAAATGCAACTTAGCGCAAGGCAAAGGAGAGCATTGGAGCATGAAATACTCCGATGCTCATCTTAGTGGGGCTGCCTAGGTGAAAATATGGGTATGTCCAGGTTCAGCTCTGAACCCCGACAACCCCTTTTAAGGGGTAAAAGAGTAGTCAGAGAGAAAGAGGAAACCAGGACCGGATCAGAATCAGAATCCAAAGGCTAAGTCAAATACACAGCAGAGTGAAACCAGGAGACAACGTCAGAGACAAAGTCAGCAGGCAAAGGCAAGGTCACAAACTAGTCAAATACCAAACAGTGTCCAATATCAAGCAAGGTCAAATAACAAAATAAAATGCCAGGAGATTATGCCAGAGGCAAAAAACTGTGGCAAAGTCATAGAAACAGGGAAAAGGTCAGTGATCCAGAGAAACAAACGCAAAACTAGCTAGCGAGGCCAGAATATCAATCTCAGGCAACTGTGGCCAGCAGCTGCCTGTTGAAATAGCCTACCCTCAAGAAGCATGCGACGCTGGCAACGAGTCTAGTTGGTTCAATGTCCATGCGCCCTGATAAACTGACCACCCAAATTTCAGGGGGCTGGTTGCCATAGCAACATACGGATGCCACATTCAGCGCAGAAGGACAATTGGGTAAGTATATAGTTTCTCTTTTAATCTCCCATAGAAATCAGTCTGGACACAGGCAAACTTGCCACCTCACCAAAAACTTCTGAGAGGTTCCTAAAAAAAGAGAAGACTTCCTGGATTCTGGATGACTGCTTTCTACCACTGTAGGTGTATGTGGTGCCAGGATGTAGACTCTTTGCATCTCCTACAGAAATCACTCTGAACATAGGCATACTAGCCAACTCTCTCAGAACTTCTAGCACACTCCTAAAAAAAGTGGAGACCTCCCAGATTCCCAGAAGAGTTGGCAAGTCTTCTGCTCGGCAAATGGAGGACTGCCTTCTCCTGCTCTAACTGTATGTGAAGCCAGGGTGCGCTATTAGATGCAGTCCAGGTGCTCACACAGATAAATCAGAGGTTACAGTATCCACAAATGCAATGAGATACAAGATACAGGGGCTGTCCACCACCCCTCTCTCTCTCTCTCTGTATATATATATATATATATATATATATATATATATATATATATGTTATATACAGCAGTGTACTGATGTGAGAAGTACAAAGTATGTTTTCAGCTATGTATTATAGTTATTGTGTGAGGAACATGAGGTAATGGTGGTTGTAACTGTCTGCAGTACTATATAAATGAGTGAGATATGAATAAAAATAGGGAATGGGGGGCAATTGAAGATAAAGGAGGAGGACCTTCTCTACCCCTCCATTCTATTCTCAGTGGAGAGCTCATCCTGCAGTTATTCTCCATGCTGTTGGGGGCTGAAGGACCTGTGATGATGCTCTGTGCGGTTCCTATACTAGATGTACATGACATCACAGGTCCTTTAGCTTACTCCATTGATGATAAGCATACTATAATGGAACTGGACAGTAATGAGTTTCATTAGGGGGTGGGGCCTTTGGTTCACTGAGGGCCCATATTCCCCGCTGGCCCAATAGCAGCTGCATGGTCTGATTCTATTGGAGGTATGCCACTGTACACAACCCAGATGCTGCAGAACATTGGAACTAAAAGTCTTGTTATGACCAGATTTTTATTACTGGAAATTAGAGGGCAATACAGGGAGAGGGTAAAAGAGGAGAAAACTAAAACTCCCAGCATTTCTAGGATGTTATTGTGGGCTATCAGAGGACATGAAGAAAGAGTGACTATAAGGAAAGAACTAGAACTCCTAGTATTTGACAACTTATAATGGAAGACAAACCATTGACCTCCCCTCCACATACAGGACAGGAGCTCCGCTTCCTCATATCACATGATTGTGACATGACACGGGTCCTTCAACACTTCGCTGCACTGCTGAGCTCTCTCTTCCTGCACTGGTCATGTGATAATGACTTGACTCAGGTCCTTCTCCACCTCATATCTTCTCTGCACAGCTATAGTCCTTGCACTGAACATACAGCTCAATTATATCTGCAGCGTGCAGCCTGTGAACACATAGACAACTGAGTGCAGGAGCACCCGGAAACCAGCTGAATTGACCTGGTGACTGGGTACCCAGCAAAGGGGACTGTCTGATAGCCCCTTCAGGAGTCTGGGGTTAGGCACAGTCCTAAGGCTGGCCCTGAGGCATATGGCAATGAAAACTTTTCCCTGCCACATCGTCCTCATTCAGTACTAATACATAAAGTTCTGACATCATAGACGTCTTGTGGGCCAGCAAAGGAATTCATGGCACCAACAATGAATACGATGATCACCTTGAGAGCACATAGAGGGATTACACCCCTTCCTCCTCTTACGGATGAATACAGGTATGCAATCAACTGCAGACTATTTTTTATGTTAGTTATAAAGGTGTTTTTTTTTTATTTATTAATTTACAAGGTATGTATGAAATTTGCTTTTATGGAGTCTTTTATAACTAATTGTGATTTGTATTGTTTAGCATTCCAAAATGACCCTCCTTGGGCGGGTGTCTACATCTTTTGAGTGAGTGTGAATACATATATAGACTATTCCACCCAGCATTTTAGTATGTATGACCTGAGGAAGGGCCTGGTCCAGTCCCGAAATACTTTTGGGGTCATTTATGAATACTGGCGTTTTACAGGCCTTGATACCCCTGAGCTGGCGCTTGATTAGCCTAAGTTATGTAGAGGCGCCGGCCTCAACAGTCTTAAATCTATGGCAGCTCTCTTGCTGGTGTAGGTTTAGATAATTTTCTAAGCCAAAAAGTTGCATATAAATTGATAAATGAGATGGGCCTGGCAGTCCATCCTCTTCCGTGCCCACGACCCCCTTTTTTTTGGAACTAGCATACATAGCATGGAAGGGGAAGAAGTCCAGATTCGCCGAAAATCCCATTTGCAACTGAATCTGTGACAGATATATGCCAAAAAGTGTTGTATATCTAATCATAAATGACCCCCTTTGTTTTATACACTGTCAAGAGATGGAAGTGATGTGATGCCCACCTTCTGAGATCGTTTCTGGGACTGCAGTGCCGGTACAAGGTTACTTTTTCCACCGCTCACCAATATCAGCATGTTTTGGGCACTGATCCCAGTGATTTTACGCCTCATCTTACGTCATATTTATTGCAGGGTTAATATAAAATATTTTCAGGAAGTGGATTTTTCTTCTATATCGTTTACCTATTATTAACATATCTCACATCTGATAACGGCCCTTCTTCAGAAGTCCTGTGTTTATTCTACGTGTGTTCATTGGGGGCGTGTGACTTTCTTATAAATCATGCCTGGGAGCATTTCTTCGTGTGCTGCTTTATCACTTTATTATTTGTGTTGTGTTTTATTCTTTTTTCTTTATCCTTGACCTCAAATATTGACTCAGTGTTGCACATTTCGGTACATATGTAGGGCAGGGTGTCTGGAAGCGGTTCCTGTTAGGTTTTTTTTTTTTTAACCAAGAATTCAATCTTTTATTTTTAAAGAGAGGCATAAGGTATTTGATGACTCATATTTCATTTCACCATAAATTGTACACGGACTTAACTTACACAATGGCTTCTATTCACGTCCAGTGTGTGCTCTGAGGGTTGTAGCATGTGACGGGCACATACATTTATTATACCTTATTTTGACAGTCTGTCATTTCATGTTTGATGGTTCCATAGTTTAGACCTTTTATATACGGTAATCAGAATTAGTAGTGAATTTCATAGCATGTGTTTTTTTACTTTCACATCCAATTTATTGGTCAAACCTACTCATGGGTGTCCATGGAAAACGAGGAGCCAGACCTAAGGATGGCCTTGTCTTCAGTGTAGTAAAATCAGTAACAGGACCACCAATCTCCTAGGTGCCATTTATATTACTGATGTCTTCTTTTTTGGCAGATTGGCCTTTGGGCCCCTTAGGCCGCCAAGGCTTAGGTGCGATGGCTTTCTCTGTAACCCCTAAAGATACTTCATAGCTTGTCTATCAAATGTCTAAGAACCCCAAATCTGTGCTCTCCACAGAAGTGGCATATATGAGGTAATCTGCATACCATGTTACCCATGGAGCATTGCCTAAAAAAGAAGACTTGGTATATGGTGGCATCTCTTCAATGAGAAACAACACCCCTTTTAGAATGTCTATCCCACTATTTTGGCTCCATTAAAGGGGTTTTCCAAGGATAGGCCATTGTCATCTCATCGGTGAGGGTTCGACAACCAGGATCTGCGCCGATCAACTGTTTGAGAAGACACCGGCACTTGTAGGAGCACCTTATTCTTCTCACAGCTTAGCCTAGGTGTGACATCATGTTCATTGGTCACGTGGCCTACTCAGTCCCATTAAAGTGAAAGGGTCTGAGCAGCGATACTAAGCACCATGTTCAAATGGACAGCCCTGTGCTTGGTTAGCGCCGATGCCTTCTCAAACAGCTGCTCAGCAGAGGTCCTGGGTGTTGTCCCCATAGGATAGGTCATCAGTATAAAAGTCTCATATAACCCTTTTAATTCCAACTTGGTAAGGACATCCAAGTACCAGTTCTCACTAGTCTCAGGATGTGGAGGCATAGATGGCTTGAACCAGTATCAAGAGGGGGTCCCACATTTTCATATTTGTAGTAGGATCCCCTCTATGTATCAACCTGTACAGTTCAGAAACCTCAGTCCCTTTCCGTGCGTCTTCACATGAACAGAACTGATATCTCAGAGCTGAAGGACACAGCCATGACCATACTATACCCTACATATTGCAGGGCAGACAGTGGCCTCATCATATTCTGCTGGCAGAGACACATTTCTGGATTCTGACACATTAAAACAAGTAAAATGTAGCAATGAATTTAGATTTCTGCACTATACATTTTTGAACAGTAGGTGGTGCTCCAAGCAACTCTAATCATGTTCAAGGTGTGATATTCCTGTACGTGGGTCACGATACCTCCAAACTGTTTAGAAGCTTCACGTTAATACATTTTCTGCTCTATTAAGACACAAAATCACCATTAAAATGTGAATAAGATTCTTTATAACAGAAGGCAGGTGTCATGTACTGTCAATCATGATTAAAGGGGATTGTATGAGATTAAAAAAAAAAGACTTCTTTTTACAGAAACAATACTATTCTTCTGCATACCTGTGTGTGCATAGTAGCTCAGTGCCAACACAGGTCTCCTTTAAATATGTTTTTATATCATGACTGATTAAACTGAATAAAGAAAAATCTATAAAGCAATTTACATGCTGGTGTCTCAATCTCACCTCCCGATGTGCTGTCCAGCATCTCCATCTTGCTCTTCCTGGTGTTCCCTTTGCACTGCTTCTCTGCACTGCCTGGTGTCCCCTCTGCTCTGCCTGGTGTCCCTTCTAGTAACATAGTTTATAAGGCCGAAAAAAGACATCTGTCCATCGAGTTCGGCCTGTTATCCTACAAGTTGATCCAGAGGAAGGAAAAAAAAAACCCTGTGAGGTAGAAGCCAATTTTCCTCACTTTAGGGGAAAAAATTCCTTCACAACTCCAATCAGACATCAGAATAACTCCCTGGATCAACGACCCCTCTCTAGTAACTACAACCTGTAATATTATTACCCTCCAGAAATACATCCAGGCCCCTCTTGAACTCTTTTAGTGAACTTACCATCACCACCTCCTCAGGCAGAGAGTTCCATAGTCTCACTGCTCTTACCGTAAAGAATCCTCTTCTATGTTTGTGTACAAACCTTCTTTCCTCCAGACGCAGAGGATGTCCCCTCGTCACAGTCACACTCCTGGGGATAAATAGATGATGGGAGAGATCTCTGTACTGACCTCTGATATATTTATACATAGTTATTAGATCTCCCCTCAGTCGTCTTTTTTCGAAAGTGAATAACCCTAATTTTGATAGTAGTCCACCAATTCCAGTTATTACTTTCGTTCCCCTCCTCTGAACCCTCTCTGTCTGTTTTGTTCACAGGAGCCCAGAACTGTGCACAGTACTCCATATGTGGTCTGACTAGTGATGTGTAAAGTGGCAGGACTATGTTCTCATCACGGGCATCTATGCCTCTTTTGATGCAACCCATTATCTTATTGGCCTTGGCAGCAGCTGTCTGACACTGGTTTCTACAGCTTAGTTTGCTGTTCACTAAAATTCCTAAGTCCTTTTCCATGTCAGTGTTACCCAGTGTTTTACCATTCAGTATGTACTGGTGACTTGCATTATTCCTTCCCATATGCATAACCAGGGCCGTATTTAGGGTTCATGCTGCCCTAGGCACTCTCTGTGATGACGTACCCCCCCTCCCCACGCGACCCATTCCCCCACGCCCCAAAATTTCAGCCGCGCCACCACCCCCCAGCAAAACCTGACCCTATGCACTTTAGTCGTCCAGTCACAGGGGTCGGCCCTATAGGCTGACAATGGAGGCTATTGTGCCTGCATGTATTTACTATATTTCTACATAACTATCGCAGCAATGTACTGTATCTAGAGCTTGCCAGCAAACTTAATGCAACTAAAGGAGTCATGATAAACATACCACATACCAACTATGCACCCACCAGACCTCAGATCAGCAGAATGTGCCCCCATCAGACCTCAGATCAGCGTATTGTGCCCCCATCAGACCTCAGATCAGCAGAATGTGCCCCCAACAAACCTCAGATCAGCCCACTGTACCCCCATCAGACCTCAGATCAGCCCATTGTGCCCCATCAGACCTCAGATCAGCCCACTGTACCCCCATCAGACCTCAGATCAGCCCACTGTGCCCCCATCAGACCTCAGATCAGTCACTGTGCCCCCATAGACCTCGATCAGCGTCTTGTGCCCCATCAGACCTCGGATCAGCGTCTTGGCCCCATAGACCTCAGATCAGCGTCTGTGCCCCCATCAGACCTCAGATCAGCGTCTTGTGCCCCCATCAGACCTCAGATCAGCGTCTTGTGCCCCCATCAGACCTCAGATCAGCATCTTGTGCCCCCATCAGACCTCAGATCAGCGTCTTGTGCCCCTTTCAGACCTCAGATCAGCGTCTTGTGCCCCCATCAGACCTCAGATCAGCCCATTGTGCCCCCATCAGACCTCAGATCAGCGTCTTGTGCCCCCATCAGACCTCAGATCAGCGTCTTGTGCCCCCATCAGACCTCAGATCAGCCCATTGTGCCCCCATCAGACCTCAGATCAGCGTCTTGTGCCCCATCAGACCTCAGATCAGCATCTTGTGCCCCCATCAGACCTCAGATCAGCATCTTGTGCCCCCATCAGACCTCAGATCAGCGTCTTGTGCCCCCATCAGACCTCAGATCAGCGTCTTGTGCCCCCATCAGACCTCAGATCAGCGTCTTGTGCCCCCATCAGACCTCAGATCAGTGTCTTGTGCCCCAATCAGACCTCAGATCAGCTTCCTGACGCTGCGTCAGGTCATAGTGAGCACCGGAAGGGAAAACAGTGGAGCGCGGAACCTGAGGGCAGCGGCAGCGCAGAACAGGTAAGTATGTGTTTTTTTAAGTGGCTGGGTGGGATGCCGGCAATTCGGATCGAATTCCACTTCATGGGATTCGATTCGCTCATCTATAGACATGACCGATCCCTCATGATGCCATGCTGATATGGAGTTATTTGCTTATTTTCATTGAGGTACTTCAAGATAGCATCTCTTAGAAAAGTTTACCCACGACTGATGTTAAACATACCGGCCTATAGTTCCCGGGCTCTGTTTTTGGACCTTTTTGAATATTGGCACCACATTTGCTATGCGCCAATCATGTGGAACACTCCCTGTCAGTATAGAGTCCTTAAATATCAGAAATAAGGGTCTGGCTATGACATTACTTAATTCTCTTAGGATATGGGGGTGTATGCCATCCAGTCCTGGCGATTTGTCTATTTTAATCTTTTTAAGACGTCGCTGTACTTCTTCCTGGGTCAGACAGGACACTTTTAATGAGGAATTTACTTTTATATTCCGCATTTCATGTGTTTATTTTCCTCAGTGAATACAGTGGAGAAAAAAATATTTGTAGCTTTGCTTTCTCCTCATCGTTCTCTGCAACTCCCCCCTCATTACTCTGTAAGGGGCCGACACCTACAGGTTTATACCTTTTACTATTTATATAATTGAAGGGTTAGTTTTACTCTCTTTGGCAATTAATCTCTCGGTCTCTAGTTTGGCTGATTTATTTGTCTTTTACATATTCTATTTTTTCCTTATAGTTTTTCAATACTTCCTCGCTCTCCTCCTGTTTTAGTAATTTAAATGCATTCTTTTTGTCATTTATTGCTTTCTTTACAGCTCTGTTTATCCACATTGGTTTTTCCTTGTTTCTTACCCTTTTATTCCCATAAGGTATGTACCTCTCACAATTAGATATTAGGATGCTTTTAAAAATCTCCCATTTTGTGGCTGTAATTTTATTTTTGAGGACTTTGTCCCAGTTAGTTAGGCCTATGGCCTCTCTTAGTTGGCTAAATTTAGCTTTTTTGAAGTTTGGTATTTTTGTTCCTCCCTGAAAAAACGCTCTTTTGAATGACAATTGGAAGGTTATTATTTTATGGTCACTGTTTCCCAGGTGTCCCCCAACCTGCCATATCTGTTGTTCTGTCAGGTCTATTGGTTAATACTAAGTCCAGTATGGCCGTCCCTCTAGTCGGGTCCTGAACCAGTTGGGAAAGGTAATTGTCTTTGGTTATTGCCATGAACCTGTTTCCTTTATGAGATATACAGGTTTCAGTTTCCCAGGCTCTGCATGGTGCCCCCACTGCTCTGCCAGGAGTCCACTCTGCTCTGCCTGATGTCCCTTCTACTTTGCCTGGTGCACTCTGCTTTGCCTGGTGTCCTCTCTGCTCTGCCTTGTGCCCCCACTGCTCTGTCTGACGTCCACTTTGCCTAGTGTCCCCTCTTCTTTACCTGGTGTCCACTCTGCTCTTCCTGGTATCCTTTCTGCTCTGCCTGGTGTTCACTGTGCTCTGCTTGGTGTCCCCTCTCCTCTGTCTGATATCCACTATTCTCTGCCTGGTGCTGCCTCTGTTCTGCCTTGAGTCCCCTCTGCTCTACTTGGTGTCTCCTCTGCTCTGCCTATTGCCCCTTCTGTTCTGCATGGTGCCCCCACTGCTCTGCCTGGTGTGCACTTTGCCTAATGTCCCGTCTTCTTTACCTGGTGCCACATTTGCTCTGCCTGTTGCCACCTCTGTTCTGCCTGGCATCCCCTCTGCTCTGCCTGGTATCTCCTCTGCTCTGCCTGGTGTCCCCTCTGTTCTGCCTGGTGTCCACTCAGCAAGAAGTGGAAGAGGATTTATCATCAGCATCTTTATCCTCTCAAATGCCTGAGGGATTTCACATTACCCCCCACTATACTAAAGAACTTCTACACCTGTGTCATCAAGAGTATCCTGACAGGAAACATTACAGCCTGGTTCGGTAGTAGCAACAAACAGGACAGGAGGGCACTTCATAGGGTTGTGCGCTCGGCCAAGCGAGTAATCTGCACCGACCTTCCTGATTTGCAGCTCATTTATAATGAAAAATGCTTCATCATGGCCATAAAGGTGGTGAAAGACCACAGACACCCAAATAACGGTCTGTATTGTCTCCTGCAGTCTGGGCAAAGTTACCACATTTTGAAAACTAACACTAAGAGTATGAGGAAAAGTTTCTTCATGCAGGATATTCGGATGCTGATAAATGACTGTGCATCCTGTAGCTAAACAATAGAGAGATATTTTATTGTATGATCAATGTTTATGTAATGTTATGCAACTCTTCCTTTCTTTCTTTTTTTTTATTGTAATGGAATGTAGTTTAAGCATTTCACTGCACTTTATACCATGTATTGTGCTGTGTGTGACAAATAAACTTGAAAGTTTAAACTCTGCTCTGCCTTGTATCCCCTCTACTCTGCCTAGTGCCCTCTCTACCTGGTGTCCCCTCTACTCTGCCTGGTGTCCCATCTGCTCTGCCTAGTATACCCTCTGTTCTGCCTGGTGCCCAAGCTGCTCTGCCTGTTGTCCTTTCTGCCCAGCCTGGTGCCTTCTGCTCTGCCTGGTGTCCTCTCTGTTCTGCCTTGTGCCCCTTCTGCTCTGCCTGGTGTCCTCTCTGTTCTGCCTTGTGCCCCTTCTGCTCTGCCTGGTGTCCTCTCTGTTCTGCCTAGTGCCCCTTCTGCCCTGCCTAGTGCCTTCTGTTCTGCCTGTTGTCTACTCTGCTCTGCCTGATGTCCACTCTTTTTTACCTGTTGCCACCTCTGCTCTGCCTGTTGCCGCCTCTGCTCTGCCTGGTGTCCCCTCTGCTCTGCCTGGTGCCATCTCTGCTCTGCCTATTGCTGCCTCTGTTCCACCTGGTATCCACTCTGCTCTGCCTGGTGTCCCATCTGCTCTGTCTGGTGTCCACTCTGCCTGGAGTCCACTCTGCTCTGCCTGGAGTCCATTCTGCTCTGCCTGGTGTTCACTCTGCTCTGTCTGGTGCCACCTCTGCTCTGCCTGGTGTCCACTCTGCTCTGCCTGGTGTCCCCTCTTCTCTTCCTGGTGTTCACTCTGCTCTGCCTGGTGCCGCATCTGCTCTGCCTGGTGTCCCCTCTGCTCTGCCTGGTGTCCCCTCTGCTCTGCCTGGTGTCCACTTTGCTCTGCCTGGTATCCACTCTGCTCTGCCTGGTGCCCCTTCTGCTCTGCCTGGTGTCCTCTATGTTCTGCCTAGTGCCCCTTCTGCCCTGCCTGGTGCCTTCTGTTCTGCCTGGTGTCTATTCTACTCTGCCTGATGTTCACTCTTTTTTTGCCTGGTGCCACCTCTGCTCTGCCTGTTGCCGCCTCTGTTCTGCCTGGTGTCCCCTCTGCTCTGCCTGGTGTCCCCTCTTCTCTTCCTGGTGCCACCTCTGCTCTGCCTATTGCTGCCTCTGTTCCACCTGGTATCCACTCTGCTCTGCCTGGTGTCCCATCTGCTCTCTCTGGTGTCCACTCTGCCTGGAGTCCACTCTGCTCTGCCTGGAGTCCATTCTGCTCTGCCTGGTGTTCACTCTGCTCTGCCTGGTGCCACCTCTGCTCTGCCTGGTGTCCACTCTGCTCTGCCTGGTGTCCCCTCTTCTCTTCCTGGTGTTCACTCTGCTCTGCCTGGTGTCCCCTCTGCTCTGCCTGGTGCCCCCTCTGCTCTGCCTGGTGTCCACTCTACTCTGTCTGGTGTCCACTCTACTCTGCCTGGTGTCCACTCTGATCTGCCTGGTGTCCACTCTGATCTGCCTGGTGTCCCACTCTGATCTTCCTGGTGTCCACTCTGATCTGCCTGGTGTCCACTCTGATCTGCCTAGTGCCCCTTCTGCTCTGTCTGGTGTCCTCTCTGTTCTGCCTAGTGCCCCTTCTGCTCTGCCTGGTGTCCTCTCTGTTCTGCCTAGTGCCCCTTCTGCCCTGCCTGGTGCCTTCTGTTCTGCCTGGTGTCTACTCTTCTCTGCAAGATGTCCACTCTTTTTTGCCTGGTGCCACCTCTGCTCTGCCTGTTGCCGCCTCTGCTCTGCCTGGTGTCCCCTCTGCTCTACCTGGTGCCATCTCTGCTCTGTCTGGTGTCCCCTCTTCTCTTCCTGGTGCGACCTCTGCTCTGCCTATTGCTGCCTCTGTTCCACCTGGTGTCCACTCTGCTCTGCCTGGTGTCCCCTTTGCTCTGACTGGTGTCCAATCTGCTCTGCCTGGTGCCACCTCTGCTCTGCCTGGTGTCAACTCAGCAAGTGGAAGAGGATCTATCACCCCGTCAGGATTAATGGGGATATAGTGGAGCGTCTGGCCCGGTTTTCATACCTGGGTCTACATATTACACAAGAATTATCTTGGTCTAGTCATATCAACATCTTGGTAAAGAAGGCTTGTCTGCATCTCAGATGTCTGAGGGATTTCACACTACCCCCCACTATACTTCTACACCTGTGTCATGGAGAGTATCCTGACAGGAAACATTACAGCCTGGTTCGGTATCAGCAAGAAACAGGACAGTAGGGCACTTCATAGGGTGGTGCGCTCGGCCGAGCGAATAATCCGCACTGACCTTCCTGATTCGCAGCTCATTTACAATGAGAGGTGCTTCACCATGGCCATGGAGGTGGTGAAAGACCACAGACACTCAAATAATGGTCTGTATTGTCTCCTGCTGTCTGGGAAATGTTGCCACACCGAGGGATCGGGGAAGAGTTTCTTCATGCAGGATATTCAGATGCTGACTCAGAAAATCAAAGAGGGACAGTAAATGACTGTGCATCCTATAGCTAAACAATAGTGAGACATCTTATCGTACTATCAATGGTTCTAATGTAATATTATGCAACTCTTTCTTCCTTTCTTTTGTTTTTTTTTTTTTTATTGTGATGGAATGTCTTTTAAGCATTTCACCGCATGTTATACTATGTATTGCGTTGTGCGAGACAAATGAACTTGAAACTCTGCTCTGCCTGGTGTCCCGTCTATTCTGCCTGGTGTCCATTCTATTCTGCCACATGTACCCCCTGTTCTGCCTGGTGTACCTTTTGTTCTGCCTAGTGTCCCTTCTGCTCTGCCTAGTGTACCCTCTGCTCTGCCTGGTGCCTCTTCTACTGTGCCAGTTGCCCCCAATGCTCTGCACGGTGTCCCCTCTTCTCTGCATGGTGCCAACTCTGCTTTGCCTGGTGTCCCTTCTGCTCAGCCCGGTGTCCACTCTTCTCTGCTTGGTCCCCTCTGCTCTGCCTGGTGTCCACTCTGCTCTGCCTGGTGTCCCCTCTGCTCTGCCTGGTGTCCCCTCTGCTCTGCCTGGTGTCCCCTCTGCTCTGCCTGGTGTCCACTCTGCTCTGCCTGGTGTCCACTCTGCTCTGCCTGGTGTCCACTGCTCTGCCTGGTGTCCACTGCTCTGCCTGGTGTCCACTGCTCTGCCTGGTCCCCTCTGCTCTGTCTGGTGTCCACTCTGCTCTGCCTGGTCCACTCTGCTCTGCCTGGTCCCTCTGCTCTGTCTGGTGTCCACTCTGCTCTGCCTGGTGTCCACTCTGCTCTGCCTGGTGTCCGCTGCTCTGCCTGGTCCTCTCTGCTCTGCCCAGTGACCACTCTGCTCTGCCTGGTGTCCCCTCTGCTCTGTCTGGTGTCCATTCTGCTCTGCCTGGTGTCCACTCTGCTCTGCCTGGTGTCCCTCTGCTCTGTCTGGTGTCCACTCTGCTCTGCCTGGTGTCCACTGCTCTGCCTGGTGTCCACTGCTCTGCCTGGTCCCCTCTGCTCTGTCTGGTGTCCACTCTGCTCTGCCTGGTGTCCACTCTGCTCTGCCTGGTGTCCACTGCTCTGCCTGGTCCCCTCTGCTCTGCCCAGTGACCACTCTGCTCTGCCTGGTGTCCCCTCTGCTCTGTCTGGTGTCCACTCTGCTTTGCCTGGTCCCCTCTGCTCTGCCTGGTCCCCTCTGCTCTGCCTGGTCCCCTCTACTCTGCCCAGTGACCACTCTGCTTTGCCTGGTGATATTTAATTAATATCATAATTTCTAGAAAATACATGGTACCAGAAAACATCAAGAAAGAGAATAAGGCAGGCTAGATATAAAAAGCCAGTAAAGAAAAATCACCAGAGCAAGTACAAGAGACAATATATTTTATAAAAGAAATGTACAGAATAATGATATAATGGTCTAACCCCAGAAGCAGATAATACCAGTAAAAACATACATTATCCATTACTATTACCCTGTGACATGGTAATAAGAAGCAAGAACCGTCCCAAGGTGCTGAGTACCTTGACGCGCATTTCACCTTTATGGGCTTCGTATACGGATCCACCATGATGGTGCTCCTCAGATGCACTCACAATGGCGTAAACAGGGTGAAACTCTGCGTCACATGACATAAGTCCTAAAAAGTCTTCAAAAACACTAAATATAATAGAGATTGTTGATCATATGACATACAGTATGGATACATCAAAGTGACCAGTGCAGTGATATATAAAAAAATAGTAAACACAGTTGACAGCAATGTAAAAAAAGATAAATAAAATGCAAACATAAAATGCATATTAATCACAAAAAAACACTTAAAAACGTATTACTGATTCATCAATGTGAATACAATCAGTGACAGCAAGCTGCACACATCTTGAGATGTTGGCAGCTAATTGGATCTTGGATCTCAACAAGGTTATCCATCTTACTGTGGAGTCATCAGTCCATATTCTCTTTTTGCTCACCAAAAGGACATCACGTGAATATTTTTTTTAGCTCTCTCCCGTTTGATCACTTTGTGGCCGTAGTCTCTCTCACATAGGCTTAGATAGAAGGGATACTTGATACTCAAAATTATTCTCATTGGAACAGATTTGAAGTGAGAAAATGGCCCAAGGGGATAGCTTCTATAACTTTGGGAGTGTTTGAGGACTAGGCATGGAGGAGCAGAGATAAAGCCATCAGAGCCCTTCATGATAAGTATATCCAAGACTTCTACCACAGATCTGCTAAACTCCGAGATAACTTAAAATGGTTTTACGAGGTTTTAATAATCATGACCTTTCGTCTGGATAGATCATCAGTATCTGATCAGTGGAAGTCCGACACCCAGGTCCTCCGTCGATCAACTGTTTGAGAATCATCGGCCTTCTCTTAGCTTTTCCTAGGCCAGTGACAACACGTTCATCGTTCACGTGGTCTAGGTGCAGCTCAGCCCCATAGAAGTGAATAGGGCTAAGGCTACTTTCACACTGGCGGCAGGCCTGATCCGGCAGGTGAAGGGTGCTGCCGGATCAGGCCTGCCGCAGTGACATGTGTGGAGCCGGAACCGCGCTCCGGCCCCACACATGTCACACAGTACATACATACACATAAACATACACACACATATAGACAAACAAACACACATACATACTTACATGCTCCCCGGCAGGTCTTCGGACCGCCAGAGGGACAGGACGGCTCACACAGGTCACGATTCCCCACAGCGCCCTCTGCTGGGCGCCTGGTGGAATCGTCATCTGTGCGCGCCGTCCTGTCCCTCTGACGCTCTGAAGACCTGCCGGGAGCATGTAAGTATGTATGTGTGTTTGTATGTCTATATGTGTGTGTATGTTTATGTTTATGTGTATGTCTGTGTCTGTATGTGTCTATGTGTAGCCGGATCCGTAATGGACTCCATTGAAAGTCAATGGAGGGCGGATCCGGTTACCATTGTGGTCACACCAGACGGATCCGCCCCCATTGACTTGCATTGGGGGTCATTCCGGATCCGTCTTGGTGCGGATGCCTGGACCGGAGAGCAAACCGCAGCATGCTGCGGTTTGTTCTCCGGTCTGAAGACGGAACGGAATGCTTTCAGGAGCATTCCGTTGTCTTCGGTTCAGTTTTGTCCCCATTGACAATGAATGGGGACAAAACTGAAGCGTTTTATTCCGGTATTGAGCCCCTATGACGGAACTCAATACCGGAATTTTAAAACGTTAGTGTGAAAGTAGCCTAAGCTGCAATACCAAGCACAGCCACAGCAGCATCGCTTTCTTCTCAGCTGTTCAGCAGAGGTCTCAGGTGTCCTATCTGAGGATACATCATCACTTATAAAATCTTGGAAATCCCCTTCAATGTTAAATGAATTAACATTTAAAGATCCCAAAAAGGCGTCAAAGCGCAATGCGGAGATACAAAAAAATATTGTCTATATATCTTGCGACATCATGAACGTCCTACTTCTCCCACAGCTCAGGAACAGATTTGCATATGAGGGTGCACAAGACGTCTCCATAGCCATGCCCTGGAGCTGCAGGAAGAGGTGCAACTCAAATAAAAAATATTTGTGTGTAATGGCAAAATAGTCAAAATAAATTCAATCAGACCAGTGGCGTAACTACAACTAACTGGGCCCCACAGCAAATTTTTGAATGGGGCCCCCCCAGAAACTTCTTCGCAACCCACAACTCACATGCAACCCTCACTCTTGTGACTAGTCAAGATTGAGCTCTCCCAGACAAGGCCTGACAGCCGCTCCATCCGCTTTCTATAGTGTCACTGTATATAATGTCATTGTATAATACTGTTGAGGGGGCCCTGACAAAAAAATCAATTAGTCTCCCTCCTGAGGGGGCCCCTTGTGGGTCTGGGCCCCAAAGCAGCTGCTTCCCCTGCTTCCCCTATTGCTACGCCCCTGAATCAGACTATTATCCAAATTGGTCATACAAAAGAAAAATTGTGATGCACTCACATATGCATACATACACCATAAGTCAGTAACATATAGACATATATAGAGAGTCTACATCTCATGTAACCAGTCACATGTGCTCATTCAAAAATGGATGCCATCAAGTCATCTAGTGTGGTGTTCTTCACAAATGACTGTAATGTCTCCATGCATTTCTGCAAATAAAATTTAAAAAAATTGCAAATATTTGCACATAAACCTAAAAACCCCAAGATGATTGAATGCCCCGGGGACTGATAGGATCTTTGTTGACCTTGGGGAGTAGACAGAACAAGGGTTTCTCCGGATTATCCACCACCAAACCCTCCATCAGCTCCTGGCTAATGATGAGTTGTTGTTCACATCCCTCCATCAGTAATTAATCCAACCCATGCTTAAAACTCATTTTAGGATCTTGTAAGAGCCTCCTATAGCAGCTGGTGGTATTCACCTCATGTTCATAAATCTGTGTTGGCCAGATCACAACATTTCCCCTTATCAGCTGGTTTTATCACTACACCTTTGAGATCCTTTAATTAATAACTTGTCCCTGAGCCTGTGATCTAGACACGGATTCAGAGATACAGTATCAGAAAAATCCTGTCTAACCAGCTTAACAAAAATATCACCTGAACAACACAATGTCCTGGGGGGGGGGGGGGGGTCGGGCGGGGGGGAGATTTTGTACAGTACTTAGTGTTTTTAAAGTCTTTTTAGCACTTAATGAACTTTATACACCTGTCACCTTAAATATCAGCACTTTCTCTTTTATTATTGGGATATTCGCTCTACATCCATAAAGGCCAGTTGTTAGGTCGCGGCCCGACGCATGTGCTGTGGCAAGAGATGAGCCAAGTATTGGAAAATTTAATTCAGCTGCTTCGCCGAGTTACTTCACAAAGCGCATTTCTTTGTAAGTAATGGGTGCAATGACAGGGAGCGGCGATTGCACCAATCCCCATCAGATGCCGCGTTCATAGCTGATCGTGGCATCTGTCATTAATATTACAGTGTAATTTTTTTTAAAAAAAATACATAGAATCATACTTACCCTCATCCAATTGATTGTGAAGAGCCAGCCACCGCCATCTTGATTGAAAATCCATTGCGAAATCTCGCATGGCCCGTGATGATTGACGGCATGGTGACGTTATACGTTATCGCCAGGGGTACACCTAGACTTTCTGTTGCCTGAGGCGAAAACTGAAATGGTGCCCCCCCAATTCCAATTTCTTAACCTATCCCCTTTGCCACAATGAAAGCGCTCTTTGCCCATGGCCCTTCCACTGCCCCCCTCTTGCGCTCTACCTGGTGTTGCCTGATGCAATCGCCTCACCTGGCCTCATTGGTGGTGCACCCCTGATCATCCTGCATGATCTTCAATCAAGATGGCGGCAGCTGGCTATTCGTGATAAGGTAAGTATCATTTTTTTTAATTTTTTTACTGCCATTCGATGGTGAAAAGCCGGCCACTGCCATCTTGATTGAAGATCCCATATGATGTCCCATATGATGAAGATCCCATATGACATGTAAGCCGGTGTGGTGATTTTATACGTCACCGCGCATGAGATTTTGCATGGGATCTTCAATCAAGATGGCAGCTAGGTCTTCGTGATTTTTTTTTTTAACCGTCATTCAGGGAAAATGAATTTGTTAATACGAAGCAGTTTATTCGCAGCTTCATGGCGAATGAAATTTTCCCTGAAATTCGGATCTAAGTACTTCGATTCGCGCAACACTAGCTGTGGCTTTCCCCATCCGGGTGCTTTCATTTTGATAGCATTCACATCGGTGCCGGATGTAATGTCAAGCAGTGCTTCCACGTGTTTACTTCAGTGTGAGCACGCCTGAGATGGGGAGCACAACCATATGGTAATGGCGCAAAGGCAGTAGACCTGTTAGCTTATCATGTCCCTTTATTTCTCTTACCTAATGACGAAGCCTATAGAGGTGAAATGCGTGTTGAGGTACTCTGCATTTTACTGTAAGGAACTATCATCCAGTTCATTATGTACTGAATATCGTTACGCTGTACAGTTCTTCTGTGAAATATATTGTCCCTTGTAGTTCCTCCAACTATTTTTCTGTACTGGATTTTTACATCTAGTCTGTCTTCTTCTCTTTCTTGATATTTTTAATCCCGGTATCATGTATTCTCAATAAACTGTGCTATCAATTAATTCTGTAGCGAGTGTCATAGTTGTTTTGGTACATTCTCAGTTGACTATCTATGGGCTAATGTTTTAAATTCTTGCTTGGTGAGATTTCATGAAGCTCTTCTAATGTTGGTTCTTCACTGTAAATACCAGCCTGCAGGGACCTCTGGGGCATGCACAAGTGTAGACCTAGCCAACTTAAAGGGCCAGCATGCCCCAGAACTGTTTTGTCACAACCTATCTTGTGGTTTTCTAGACTATTTCAAGGACCCCCTTCACTCTGGACTTGAGCAATAAGTTTCTAAATGTGGTTTCAAACATGGAAGAAAAAAGCTGCATTTTATTTTTGTGTCAGTTTTAGATGTAATTTTAAGCCAAAGCCAGAAGTGGATTCAAAAGGAAGGAGACATATAAAAGAAGCACTTATACTTCTCCTTCCTGCTAGATCCACTTCTGGCTTTGGCTAAAAAAATATGCATCAAAAACAGCCACAAACAGCTGTATGTGACACCAATAGGGATGAGCAAATTGAGCTTCGGATTCAAGATCCACAGTTGATTCGCTCAACACTTCTCCATACCATCTCCATACAGCATTAAAACGTATGGGCTCTGGCGAGGGAAATTTGTTAGCACCAAAGTCTCGTGGGACTTCAGTGAATAACTTTGGGATTTCATTTTTCAACTTGAGAACCATTTTTTAAAACTTGGTCGGCTTTAGATTAAAAATGGTTTTCAATTTTAAAAATCGATGGCCAAAGTTATTCACCCAAGTCTCGCAAGTCTTGGGTGATAACTCATTTCAACTCGCCAGTGTTGGGGCAAAACCCCCTTCTCTATGATTGCTGGGGTCCCAATTTAATGTTGATGAGATCTCATTGAGAAAATTAACACATGCACCTTTGATGAATAAAATTCTCTCTCCTTTATTTTTCATACGTATACATCTTATAACACTACAGATAATCATAGACAAATCTGGCCCACCACCAAGGAGGGGGTGGAAATCAGAACTAATGATTTGATTGGTTATTCATAAAAGGTAATGTTTCCGCTCTATACTAACAAGGTTCTACTAATTAGAAAGTTTCTTATCTCAGAGCTGACATTCTTCAGCTGTAAATCCTGAAACTACCAGAATAAGAGAAAACAAAACATAACTCTCCTGAACATCAAACTCTGATAAGAAGGATGAGAAAATGAGGGGGAGCGAGACAGCGAGCGAGCTGCTTACTTCGGCCTTGTAACTATCTTATACACAGAAAACTCCCCACATTCTTACAGCTGGCTCAGTAATTTTCCACATATGTACAAGATGGAGGACATTTTGTATACAAAATGGATTCTTATCCCTCACACCAGAGACCGTACATTTGAATACTGTACGGAGACGAATCTCTGTACAGTATTCAAACAGTTTTGACCAAATCGACTTTGGATGTAGAATCCGAAGCTCGCTTCGCTCATCACTAGACACCACCCTTAATATTTCAGCTCCGTGCTTGGGCATTCACTTTATTGACTACTTCTGTTTCTGAACTTACCAGCCCGGCTTAGTTCACTCAGTTTGCTGCCTGCCCTGACATTTTGCCTATTTAAAGTATTGGCTGAACTCCACCATGTCTTCTGTTGCAAACATAACTTTTGCTGTGATACCTGGGGATTATCTGCATCAAAAAGATGAATACTACATATCCTTTAGACACCACCCCTTTGGACTGTAAATGAAGGCACTGGTTTTTTAATGGAGGCACTGGTTCTGCCATAAAAAAAAAGTAAATATGCTGCCATCAAACACATTCACCAGTACAGGATTTAGTTACCTTTCTTGTCAGACAAGAAAAACGAGGCTACTTTTCTTGTCAAACAAGAAAACCCCCAGGCTAGTTATCTGCTGACATAACTTTATGGTGAGTTACTTAGCAGCAGCCTGTTTGCTCAATTCCTCACCAAATAAAATGTGTTAATTGCATATTTTAGTAATTTATCTCCAGCATTGTCCCTGACAGCGAAGGAGAACATGAATCTCAGCCCAGGAGCCGCAGAACATTCACTTTTTCTGCACAGCTGGTGGTCAATAACACTGCTGGGCAAGAAAAAAAATGTAAAAGGGGTTCTGCCCCTTTGTTCTTGGCATGGACACAGATCATAATGTTAGTCTATATTCTAGCAATATGCCATAAGATAAAATGATGGGAATTAGAGATAAACAGACTTTTTGAAATTCTTTTTGTGTCCAATTTGTCATTTTTTTTTTTATTCAATTTGTGTCCGAATTGATTCTATACAACATGGATCAGCAATCTTTGGCAACCCAGCTGCTGTGAAACTACAGCTCCCAGCATGCACACTTACCTGGCCGTTCTAGTAACTCCCATAGAAGTGAAAGTAGGATTCTGGGAGTTGTAGTTTTAGAAGAGCTGGAGTGCCAAAGGTTGCTGATCCCTGCTATACAAAGTTGTTTCAATTTGCCTGGAAATTGGTATATGATACTCTGGGGCCTCCTAGGACTCAGATTTATATCATTTTATACTTTATTTATTTTGTTTTTACACATTTTTGCTCTCCCCTCCACCTAAAGCAGTGACGGCTGTGTAATGGTAATAGAAGTAGCAGTAGGGGTAATGGACATGGCAGTAAGGGATTAGCAGCGGATACTGGCACATTGGCGGCAGCAGCAGTCGTGCATTACAAAATTTGATGGTAGTAAGGCGAACAGCGGTAGTGGCACGATTATGGCAGCAGCCAGACGGTACAGAACATGATGGTAGGCAGGCAGACAGCAGCAGTGGCATGATCAGGCACTGTCATGAAGCGAAGATCTATTTATCGACCTCAGCCGAAGTTGTGTGAAACTTTCCACAAAAGTGACGATGGAAAATAACTTTGTCCATTTGGGTGTCACAATGCCAACTGCTGCGCTGAAACTCTTCTCTGAGATGACTCTGGACAAAATAATACAGAGAGAGCAAACTGACCAGTTTCAGCCCTTGTTCCAATCTACCTCCCCAGAAGTCTATGAGTATTCAAAAAAGAATACAGGGCTTTCTACGGTGCTGCCAAGATGAAGAATTCTGGGGTACCATAATGAAAACTGCATTAGGTGTACAGACAATGCATTTCATGGTTGAACCAACCCCTTCATCAGATAAGTTGCATCATACACAAACCAGTACTACAGCTAAGCAAACAACTGGGTGACAGCCCCTCTCTACCTCAAAGCTTTCCCTGAACAAATTCCCTAAAATCTACCCAATTATATATCCCTATTCTCTGACTATCGTGTCCCTTTTGTGTGTAATAGCTTTTTTCACACACTACCACAGGACACCCTTCATTCTCAGCCAAGAACATTCCTCAATTCAGCCCCTGATTGGCTGATTAAGGCTGTTTGTCATCCTCTAAACCCCACTTCCTCCCAGTGTTATGTGATCCTCCATCTTCTTCCTACCTTGTAGTTTTCTCAACCAATTCGTCTGAAACAAATAAAAAATCTGATTCGTTTGGTGGACAAATTTTTGTGCAATTCATAACAAATCCAAGTTGATTAGAATCAATTTGCTCATCTCTAAACTACTTCTTCCATAGGGTTGACTATGTACCCAGTGCATGGACTATCTTCATGGTAGTATGGAGATCATTCAACAAAAGAAACTCAATTCAAGACAGTTATGAAAGTCAACTGGATTATCAAATGTAGAAAAAAAAGATGTCCCAGCTGAGATGGTCCCCCTCCAATTTACTGCTGAAAGGCAGTGGCGTATTGGGCCCCGTTTTGAATTTGGGTCCAAATTGATGGAAGGCAGGGGCAACACAAGTAGGCGGGGTCAGCAATCCCATATTGCGGCATGTTATACCACCCCAACAGAGCCAAATACCATAGTCCCTCACAAAATCCAGCCCCCATCAGCACAAAATACATCCCCAAAAATTTCCAGTGGCCACTGGTAAGGAGGCATCAGGCAGCCCCTTGGGCATTGGCTCACCAGAAAAATTTCCATGTAAGGCCTATGACCAATCCACCGCTGCTGAAAGGTCTTTTGTGACCACAATAAGAGCAAACCAGAGGAACTTGAAGGCCGCGTCAAATTTTTCCAGTAAGTTAGGAATGGGAAGATACTGTAGTATCATTAAAAGGCTACAGAGGGCCCTGATTTCAAACAGCACAATTTGTTTTGATGTTCGTCCAAAACAAATAAAAAATCTTCTGATTTGTTTGGTGGATAAATTTTTGTGACGTTCATAACAAATCCAATTTGCTCATCTCTAAACTACTTCTTCTATGGTAGTGACTCTGTACCCAGTGCATGGACTAACTTCATGGTAGTATCAAGATCGATCAACAAAAGAAACTCAAAGTCTGCATTTGGGAATGGAGTTTCAACTAATTTTTCAAGCTCCTGCATTTCAGTTTTCATCAATTCAAGACAATCATGAAGGTCAACTGGATTATCAAATGGAGAACAAAAATTATGTGACATTAGGCATTCCTATCTCCAGTCCCCTTGCTGCTTATTTTCTGCTCTCCTGTTTCTAGAGCTTTCTTGTGTTGATTTGTTCCTTTCTGTGCTCTTCCCAATCATCTGTCCACTCTTTTGGACCCAGTGCCAACAATGCAATTGGGTTCAGTATCCTACACTGTTGGATGGCTATGCTTGATGGTTTTAGCAGTAATACCTTGTGCTTTGTCAACCTTGCAGCCAAAGGATGTTTGGTTTTGGTTTGTATGAGTATTTCCTGGACACAGGGGCGTAGTTATAGGGGGTGCAGAGGTAGCAGTCGCTACCGGGCCCAGGAGCCTGAGGGGGCCCAAAGACCCTTGTGCCACATAAGAACATGTCTACAATATATATAGATTTAAGCACATATTAATTCCAAGTGGAACCATAAATACATTCAAAGTATATCACATAGCGGGGAATGAAAAAGTAGGGGAGCCACACACCCCAACGCACGTTTCGGCCCACGCCTTCCTCTTTCAATGGAGCACCATAGCAGTAGATTTTTCTGCACTGTTGTTTTAGATACATGTCTGGCAGACTCTTTATTAATTTTGGTGGTAAACTTCTCCACCATAACATATCATGACCTTGCACATATTTGTAGGCAACAATCACAAAAATGAGAAAGCCAACAATCATCCTTTTTTGCAACTCTGATAAATCAGTACTTTTACCCATGATAGCAATAAGGGATATGTGTGCAGACAGCTTATCCCACACATTATATACTCCACAAGACTAGAGATGAGTGAAGTTCTCAAAAATTTGATCCGACTGCTTCGCTGAATTTCACAAAGAAATTTGCTTTGTAACAAATTACTTCATCACAAAGTGCATTTTTTTGTGTGTAGCGGGAAAAATTACGCGGAATGGCAATTGTGCTTCACCTCATCATTGAACCCCTCAGATGCTGCATTCATCGTTGATCGCGTCATCTGAGATAACCATTTTTTTAACGCCATTTTAGGGACAATTGATTTGTTACCATGAAGCTTGAGGAAATTTGGCTTTCCCTGAAATTTGTATCGAAGTCCACTCAACACTATATATGACTATGGGATTAAAATATATGTTTGCAGAAGGCTCAGAGATAGATGGTGCAGATCTGAAGAATTGTCATACTTCATCAGGCCAATGACGTCAATGCCCGAGGGCAGGAATGAAGCTTGGCTTCAGGGCTGTTCTAAACACTATACAAATTATACATTGTTATCTATCATCAGTGACAGTTGCCCTGAAGTTGAAGATTATTTACACTCTGTTCCCAACTTTTCAAATCGAATCTGCAGACTAACAAGCCTCCTCATACTTGAAGGATATCTCTCATCTCTCAAATGCGTTAATAGTCCACCATTAGATTTATTACATTTCATGTTCAATTAAAGAAAAAGTTTCCCTTCAAGTTCCCTTTTTCATTGTAAAAGTGAAGTTTCCCTTTAAAGTGATTTTTAAAGGAACATTGTGAAGACTACCATATGGGCCTTAAAGTAGAGGGATCTACGTAACTCTTGTCCTGACCAGGATAAAACCTTTCTGTGCTCACATAAAGCCATAAGCCACCCTTGAAAAATGGGGACCCAGCTGAGATGGTGTCCTTCCATGTTACTGCTGAAAGGTCTTTTCAATACGAGCAAACAAGTGGAACTTGAAGACCATGTTAAATTTCTCCAGTAAGGTAGGAATGGGAAGATACTGTAGGATCATGAAATAGAGTGTCCCGATTTCAATCAGTACAGAATTTTTTTTTGTTTTAGCTTGGCCTTGAGCTGAGTCAGTAGAGAGAGTAGGGGGGTCTAATTATCAGGATCTTGATCTAGTACTAAAGAGCACAGAGCATCTCTCACTTTTTTAGGTCACTGCATTCTATAGACAACCCGTCAATTTCAATACAAATGGTTTAATTATTCATTTCTCCTGTGGTGCCTCTGCAGGGAAATTGAACCGTTGTAGTATATTACAGCTGATTGCTGAGAGTCTAAGAAGTGGGACCTACAGCCATAAAACCCTACATTACACTTCATTCTTGAGGGAACCATTTTCCAGCAGCTCATTGACTTTCTACTTCCATCCTATGAGGGCACAAAAGATACTCCTTTAGTGCATGATATACAGAAATGAAGAAATGAATAGCCAAAAGCAGCTGGAAGATGTTTTTAGAAGCCAACTAAGGTAGATCCAAAGGTGTATGAAGCTACCCCTGATCTCCACATTGCTGGTGTCAAACAGCTCCTGAAAGGGCTTCATATTTATAGTTGCTAAATGGCCGCTGTCTCCTGTGAATGCCACTGTTTTGATCCTTCATGCCAAGTTTGGTTGATACAAAAAGAAGAACCCCGCCTAAAGAAAAAAACAAAGAAAAACGTTCTTCTGAGGAAAGTCTTATCACAAGGTAGTTATCAACTCTGGACTATGTCAAACAACCAGATACTATCTCATTATCGGAGTGAAACAATTGAAGCCTTGTCTGTTCACTGCCTGTCTGCAAAGTAAAGAGCCGCCACTATAGCACTCGTTATACATTAGATATGTTGTAAAGCATTAAATAGAAGATAAGGAGGAGAGGAAAGGGAGGGGGGGAAGAGGGGAGCGATGCTGCAGTTTCCCATTTAGGCTTCCTTCACATCTACGGTAGCAATCTTCCGGTAATCTGTTCCGGCAGACAAGTGGAGGATCGTCCAAACACAAACCATGTCATGCAGTGGGGCCGTCAGACATTCTGTCAACATCCGGATCAGGTTCATTCCGGCTTGCCGGAAGGAAATATGCAGGTTTCAAGCTAGCCTTAGTGTTTCGATGAAATTGCATGGGATTGAAGTTTAGAAATATTGGCATGTGTGTTGGGGGTGGGGAGGTTATCTATCTACACTATTCAAGGTGAGTTTGGTTTAAGTATCCAATGTCTAAGAAGAGTTTATGGCAAATACATATGGTAGGGCCATACAGAGTGGTTTGCTTCTTGAATAATCAATGTAGGAATCTGTAGGAAGTCCCCTCCTCCTCCGAAATGTGGAGCCACTACAAAAATTTGCTGTTACTCTTGGGGACCAGCCATGGATCAGTGGTCACTTCCTTGTGTGAGCACAGCCAATCACTGAAGGTCCAAGAAGTTGGACCCCCTTAATTAACTCTATTCAGGAAAACCATCCACTTCTTCAAATTCCACTTTTTAACACCATGCCCATTTTATGTCCAAAATTCCAGACTTATATAATATAATGTTTTATATTGTTGTGGTTCAGACTCTGTTTTTTTCTGATAATGAGCTTCAAACCCTCTACACACACATAAGAGTTATATGATAAAATGTTGTCTACCCGCAGTCACCACTAGAGGGAGCTTATGGCATAATGTTTTCTCATTCAGTTTAGGGCTCATGTACATAACTATGATCAGCCAAGGAAACACGGTCCGTGTGTTGGCCGCATCTCTCAGGCCGACTGCGGCTCTGCTGACCTGAATTGACTATATCATAGTTCAGGTGTGATGGTGGGATAGTTGGGTCTATTGTATGATCATGCAAGTACAATGCAATAGCCCCACAATCAGATGCAAACTGACTATACAATAAATAACCATGATACAGCCAGTTCTGGTGATGGGAGCTGCGGACACAAGGACCCAAACCCTGAATGTCCAACCAGTATGCATTAAGCCCCTAGGCTCCCTCTAGTGGTAGCTGAGGGAATTTATATTTCCATCACATAATTATATGTTTAGGCAGGGAATTTGTAGCTCTCTATCAGAAAAAAACAGACTTTCAACCATTATGAAAATCCATTATGAAACGATTCAGCATAGGATTTTGGGTTAAATAGGACATGATACTCAAAGATGGCGATTCTGTTTACGTATCGGTGAACATTGGTTCTTATGTCTCCTGTAATGGTTAATTTCTTAAGGCTACCCCTTCTTTTTGTTGAATCAGATGCTGGAACTGCTTATCTTTGTCCAGATCAGCCCTCCGCCCAGTTTACAGTTCTCGATACTAGTGCTCACATTTCTTAGAGAAAAAAGTAACAGAATCATTTCAGGATAAGCGAGTAAGTTGTGGGCGATATTTGCTCTTTTACAGGATGAAGAATAGCGTGAAATCCCCATGTGTCAGCTGATGCCGTAACACCCAGGGGCCTCTCCTAGACCTCAAATACATGGTGAGGAGGCCGAGTCACGATTTTTTCTCTGTGTACTTTCTAATGTGGTTTAGGGTCTGCAAATATCTCCTTTATCTAGAAGTGATCTGCTGCCGCCTTTTATATATAGATATAGGAGGTTACACAACCCTATATGATGACTCCCGGCTTACTTGTGGAATTAGGACAGAAAACCCACAAAGCAATGGAGCCACAAGCCACTGGTTAGGAGATACTAAATCAGTACTGGCAATTGTGGAATATACAGGCATAATAGAAGGGTCCTCAGAAAAAGTTCCTCTGGTGGACCCCTTCTATCTACTCTATCTACTTTATCTTCAGTACTGACCTCCTGTATGTGGGTAAGTAACTAGCTCAGTGATAGAAAACAGAGGCTGGTTATTAACAGTACATACCCAGACAGTGCAAACATTACTAGTGGTGTTCCACAGAGTGCACATTGGTGTCTCAGTTACCAGTGGGGTACCATACAAGGTAGTATTGAAGGTGTCACAGTTATCAGTGAGGCATTCACAGAGGGCAGCACTGGAGAGGTCACAGTTACCAGTATAGTACCACAGGGGCAGCATTTGAGGTGTCACAGGTATTGATGGTGTACCATAGGACGCAGTATTGAAGGTGTCACAATTACTAGTAGGGTACCAAAGAGGGCAGTATTGAAAGTGTAACAGTTACCTATAGGATATCATATGGGACAGTATTGTAAGGGTCACAGTTACCAGGGGGGTACCCCAGGGGCCAGTACTAAAGGGATCCTAGTTACCAGCATGGTAGCACAGAAGTAGCATTGGAGGTGTCAGTTGACAGTGGGAAAGGTCACAGTTACTAGTGGTGTACCACAAGGGACAGTATTGGAAGGGTCACAGTTACTATCGGGGTACCACAGGGGTATTGGTACGGTCACAATTACTAATACTGTACCTCAGAGGAAGGGGGGGAGTGTTAGAGGGGTCAAAGTTACCAGTATGGTATCATTGGTGGCACCATTGTATTGATGACACAGTTAACAGTGGGGTACCACAAGGGCAGTACTGGAGGTGTTACTGGTACAAGTGGAGAACCACAGGGGGGGCAGTTTTGAAGTTCATAGTTACCAGTGGTGTACGGTACTACAAGGGGCAGTATTGAGCCCGATTCTCTACATGTCACCAGTCTATACTAAATGGTAAAAAGGTAAACATTTTGTAAAATGGTGGAACCACTGGTATGCTCCAGTCACCTTGGTTTGAATCCAGTATGCACCTAAATACACACTGGACCCTATTGCTAGTGTACTCTCATCTGTACACAGGGTGCGACAATTCACACGGCTGAAATCCTCATATAATAAAGTAGCTTGTAAGAAAAAGCTGCATAATCAATGAATGGTCAAAATGCAGTCTGTGCAATGGACAGCAATGATAAAATTGAAGAAAATCATAGACTATCTACAGTGCCTTGCAAAAGTATTCGGCCCCCTGAAACTTTTCAACCTTTTGCCACATTTCAGGCTTCAAACAAAAGCATATAACATTTTACATTTTTGGTGAAGAATCAACAACAAGTGCGTCACAATTGTGAAGTGGAACGAAATTTATTGGATCATTTAAACTTTTTTTGTAATAATAAAACTGAAAAGTGGGGCGTGAAAAATTATTCGTCCCCCTTGCATTAATACTTTGTTCTCCACCTTTTGCTGCGATTACAGCTGCGGTCTCTTGGGGGATGTCTCTATCAGTTTTCACATCTAGAGACTGAAATTCTTGCCCATTCTTCCTTGCAAAACAGCTGGAGCTCTTTGAGGTTGGATGGAGACGTTTGTGAACAGCAGTTTTCAGCTCTTTCCACATATTCTCCATTGGATTCAGGTCTGGACTTTGACTTGGCCATTCTAAGACCTGGAGGCCTTTATTTTTGAACCATTCCATTGTAGATTTTGCTTTATGTTTGGGATCATTGTCTTGTTGGAAGATAAATCTCCGTCCTAGTCTCAGGTCTTTTGCAGACTCCAACAGGTTCTCATCCAGAATGGTCCTGTATTTGGCTCCATCCATCTTCCCATCAATTTTAACCATCTTCCCTGTCCCTGCTGATGAAAAGCAGGCCCAAACCATGATGCTGCCCCCCACCATGTCTGACAGTGGGGATGATGTGTTCAGGGTGATGAGCTGCGTTGTTTTTACACCAAACATATCGTTTTGCATTGTTTCCAAAAAGTTGGATTTTGGTTTCATCTGAGCAGAGCACCTTCTTCCACATGTTTGGTGTCTCCCAGGTGGCTTGTGGCAAACTGTAAACCAGACTTTTTATGGATATCTTTGAGAAATGGCTTTCTTCTTGCCACTCTTCCATAAAGGGCAGATTTGTGAAGTGTTGGACTGATTGTTGTCCTATGGACAGACTCTCCCACCTCAGCTGTAGATCTCTGCAGTTCATCCAGAGTGATCATGGGCCTCTTGGCTGCATCTCTGATCAGTCTTCTCCTTGTTTGAGATGAAAGTTTAGAGGGACGGCCGGGTCTTGGTAGATTTGCAGTGGTCTGATACTCCTTCCATTTCAATATGATCGCTTGCACAGTGCTCCTTGGGATGTTTAAAGCTTGGGAAATCTTTTGGTATCCAAATCCAGCTTTAAACTTCGCCACAACAGTATCACGGACCTGCCTGGTGTGTTCCTTGGTCTTCATGATGCAGAACCCTGAGACTATCACAGAGCAGGTGCATTTATACGGAGACTTGATTACACACAGGTGGATTCTATTTCTCTTCATCAGTCATTTAGGACAACATTGGATCATTCAGAGATCAGAGATCAACTTCTGGAGTGAGTTTTCTGAACTGACAGTAAATGGGCCGAATAATTTTGCACGCCCCACTTTTCAGTTTTATTATTACAAAAAAAGTTTAAATGATCCAATAAATTTCGTTCCACTTCACAATTGTGACCCACTTGTTGTTGATTCTTCACCAAAAATTTAAAATGTTCTATCTTTTTGTTTGAAGCCTGAAATGTGGCAAAAGGTTGAAAAGTTCCAGGGGGCCGAATACTTTCACAAGGCACTGTATCTCTCTATCTATTATATCTATCTATTATCTATATCACTATTTATCAATCTATCTCTATCTCCGTCTGTCTATAATCTTTGAGCATTGTTCCATGGAGCAGATATTACTGATATGATGGAAACATTGTTGCATTACATTACATATAGTCTTTCATGTTATGTGTGGATGGAACAACTCCCCCTTTTTGTGCATTGTGTGATGGAGTCTTTACCCTCTCGCCCCATTCTCCTCGCCCTCACTGGCTCACTCCTCATTCTTGTATAAATCCTTTATATACCTCACACCCTCTTTCGACAACAGTTCACAAACACCGATCAACACAGAAACTGCATTGGCTGTATGTGTCTTGGCCGGCGGCCGGGTGTGTTCTCCAAACACAGGGAATCACCACTGGGTCATATGTTTATAGTGGTTCTTACTGGGAGGGACCAGCCAGGAGCCTTGAAAAGATTCCTCAGAAAACCCACACATGAGCCTTGTGTTTACCTTCTAGGTGGACGGAAAAGGAATATTCCTGCTAATTTACAGTTCAATGATATCAGATCCCCTTCCTCCCCACACACACACCGCCGATGTCACAGTGATTCACAACCTGTGTCAGGTACACAGACTGAGCTGTCCAGCCAGTTTATCTAAGTCTACCATGTGTGATACTGGCTGCTGAGCTGTTGTATCTAAGCCTTGTCTATTGAACAACTGTATCTAACTGATTCATGTGTGATACTGCCTGCTGAGCCATGTATCTAAGCTTATTATGTCTGATACTAAGCCTCTCTGATATCTATCGTGTGCGGTACCATCTGCTGAGCCATTTATCTAAGCCGATCATGTGTGATACTGTCTGCTGAGCTGTATCTAAGTCTATCATATGGGATACTGTCTGATTAGTTGCATCTAAGTCTATCATGTGTGATACTGTCTGCTGAACTGTATCTAAGTCTATCATGTGTTACACTGTCTACTGAGCTGTATCTAAGTCTATCATATGGGATACTGTCTGATTAGTTGCATCTAAGTCTATCATGTGTTATACTGTCTGCTGAGCTGTATCTAAGTCTATCATATGGGATACTGTCTGATTAGTTGTATCTAAGTCTATCATGTGTTATACTGTCTGATTAGTTGTATCTAAGTCTATCATGTGTTATACTGCCTGCTGAGCTGTATCTAAGTCTATCATGCATTATACTGTCTAATGACCTGTATCTAAGTTTATCATGGGTGATACTGTCAGCTGAGCTGTATCTAAGTCTTTTTATATATGATACTGTCTACAGAGCCGTGTATCTAAGCTTATAATGTGTGATACTGTCTGCAGAGCTAATGAATGTAAGCCTACATGATACTATTTGCTGACTTAATGTATCTAAGACTATCATATTATAATGTCTCCTTAGTTGTCATATCTAACCCTCTCATGTGTGATACCGTGCTGTTCAACGGGTGTATCTAAACCTATGGTAAACAATGTACAGTATCTAAACCCATCATATGCAATACTGTCTGCCGAACAAGTGTATCTAAGCCTATGTTTGCCACTGTCTGCTCTTGTGTGATACTGTCTGCAACTGTATCTAAGCCAATCATGTTTAAAACTGCTGAGCAACAGCCTCTAACTGTAACATGTACAATACAGTCTGCTGAGCTGATGTATCTAAGCCTGCCATTGTGCGATACCTTGCTATTGAGCTGCTGTATCTAAACCTGCCCGCTGAACTATGTATCTAAGCTTATCCTGCGTGATAGCGTCTGCTCAACCATGTATAAAAGTCTAGCTATGTGAGGATTAATGACTGTATCTATTCGTGTTGTTCGACAACATTTTTGCCATCCAGCAGATTAACCAATCACATGCCTCCGCTACGCGGCTAATCCGTTACAATCACAAAACTGAGGGAAAGCTCAAAAAATGACAAGACTGGTGAAATCCAATGACACTGCGTAATACGCCATATGTGAAAAACCAACAAAGACGGGAGCGGCCGGTGAGCGGTCACAGAGATGAGCAATATCGAGGCTGGAGGGGTGCAACAGGCGCACCCGCATGAGTCACGCAACGCAATATCACAACGTAATGCAGATGTCATCCGAGAGAAGGGAATCGGGACCACAAGATGGTCATGTGACTTTGATCAGGGAAAATGTAACTGAAATTAAATGAAAGTTCCCGGAACGCAATCCAGGTCACACGACTGAGCAGATATATGTACTGTAGGTTGAGGAGGAGAGCAGTGAAGTGTATTAGTAAAAGTGGGAAGTGCAGCTCTGGAGCACAAACTGCGTAAGTCACAAACTTACCTGTCTGATCTCTGGCGCAAGCCGTGTCGGAAGCCATGCCCCCTGATGACGCAACAGCATCCTTAGGAACAGGATGCAATGCTCTTTCTCCCTACATTGGTCGTGACTAGCAGTGGGATGATCGCTCAGCTGCTCTATTCCTATGTGCTAGTGTTCTGACTAATGGAGCGCCTAGTCATGGACCTATCAGGTTCTGATCCTGGGACTCTATTTAAATCCCTTCCTGTCCATACACCAGTGCCAGCGATACTCTGACTCACTAGCTGTGCTCCTGGTTCCTGTACTTATTGGACGACTCCTTCCTCTGACCTCGGCTTGTCTTTTGACCACTTTCGGTCTCTTTTTTGTACTGTGTTGTTCTGACCCATTTACATATGACTCTTCCTGTGCTTTGTGTTGGTCTATCTCTGCACCTTAAAGGGGTTCTCCAGGAATTAAGAAAATGAAAATACGTAAATATTACTTCATTATAAATATATTCCCAAATACCTTTCATTATTCATAATGGCTCTTTTTGTCTGGGGAGCAATCATTAGGAGAAATAAAATGGCCGCTGTCTTATTAGTACACACCAAACCTGTCCTAATCACACAGGAGGACAAGTTACCTTACAACACTGAGGTAAAAGAGCTGCCTCATCCTTCTTCTACTACTTGTCAGGAATCATGATCCTGAATACAGCTTATAAAACCTTCAGACGAATCTCTGGAGTTCATGAGGAGACAGGAAGTACAGAGAGTTCTGAAGGAGGTAATGAGCAGCAGCACTTGTATGTAGTCTCCATTACCACAGCTCCACATTACCATAGTCTGTCCTGTCCCTAATGATCTTCTTTCCTTCAGAAATTCAGCTGAAGATCTTATCACCTGTATTCAGGATGACAATCCCTGATAAGTAGAGAGGCGGATGAGGCAGCTCTTTACCTCAGTGTTGTGAAGTAACTTGTCCTCCTGTGTGATTAGGACAGGTTTTGTGTGAACTAATAGGACAGCGGTCATTTTATTTCTCCTAATGATTGCTCCCCAGACATAACAAGTCATTATAACTAATGTAAGGTGTGCCACCTTCACAGTCGCTATGCTCACATATGCCCCTTTCACAGGGGTAATGCCCAGATGTGCCCCCTTCACAGTGGTAATGCCCAGATGTGCCCCTTTCACAGTGGTAATGCCCAGATGTGCCCCCTTCACAGTGGTAATGCCCAGATGTGCCCCCTTCACAGTGGTAATGCCCAGATGTGCCCCCTTCACAGTGGTAATGCCCAGATGTTCCCCCTTCACAGTGGTAATGCCCAGATGTTCCCCTTTCACAGGGGTAATGCCCAGATGTTCCCCCTTCACAGTGGTAATGCCAGATGTGCCCCTTCACAATAGTAATGCTCACATGCGCCCCCTTCACAGTAGTAATGCTCATGTGTCCCCTTCACAGTAATAATGCCCAGATGTTCCCCCTTCACAGTGGTAATGCCCAGTTGTGCACCTTTCACAGGGGTAATGCCCAGATGTGCCCCCTTCACAGTGGTAATTCCCAGATGTTCCCCCTTCACAGTGGTAATGCCCAGATGTGCCCCTTCACAATTGTAATGCTCACTTGTGCCCTCTTCACAGTAGTAATGCTGACATGTGCCCCCTTCACAGTAGTAATGCCCATATGTTTCCCCTTCACAATGGTAATGCTAACATGTGCCCCCTTCACAGTAGTAATGCTCACATGTGCCACCTTCACAGTAATACTGCTGACATGTGCCCCCTTCACAGTATTCATACCCAGATGTGCCCCCTTCACAGTAATACTGCTCACATGTGCCCCCTTTACAGTAATCATGCCCAGATGTGCCCCCTTCTCCGTGGTAATGCTCACATGTGCCCCCTTCACAGCAGTAATGCCCAGATGTGCTCCCTTCACAGTGGTAATGCTCGCATGTGCCCCCTTCACAGTAGCAATGCCCAGATGTGACCCTTTACAGTAAAAATGCCCAGATATTTGCCCCTTCACTATAGTAATGCTCACAAGTGGGGGTTCTTTTCTCTGACTCTGCCATGATGTAGTTATTTGAGTTGGTGGTTCCCTGTTTGGTTACTATGTGGGTAGACATTTCTGCACTCCACATTTTATTGTATTTACCCCCTGTCCTAATATTGACAACAGATTAATATGCAACCTAGGCATACAGGCACCCTTTCCACAGAAGGTCAGTAAAATTATCCAGAAGAGTTGATTTTACGATCTGTATCACCCATGAACAGAAATAATTGCAGTGACTCTAGCTTAGCTGTATCGTCTGTGTCGAGTGCTACTCTATCCCTCCCCATGCTTTACATTACAGTTCTGATTATTAGGTTACAGCAAGGATCATTAACTCCGGCTAAGCTGCATTGTCTAATGAAATCTGAAGTAGCCTGGAATCCTTCTCTCAACTTTTTCTAAGCTCAGAGTGTTGCTCTGTACCTTCTCCATGCTTTATACCTCAGCTCTGCTTGCTTAGAGGGGTTGCTGTAAGTCCACTGCCAGTCAGTTGATGCAGCGCTTACTTCCATACAGCAGCTAAATATACAAATGCCCCCTTAAAATGGGTTATGAAAAAGAGGGGAGAGTTAGAAGTGAACTAAAAACGACTGTGGGATCAGACTACGCTGGATTTGTAGTCTGTAACCATGGAAACACATAAGTATACATAGGAGCTATAAACACAAAAACAGTAGGTGATTTTTAACCCAAACTATTTCTGAAATTGCTTCATTTATTAGTTTATTCATTGGAGGAATGGGGGGGGGAGCTAGAAGAGAATAAAACACAGCTGCAGGATCAGACTACACACGATCTGTAGTCTGTAACCATGGAGACACGTAGATTTGCATAAGACACAAAACAGGAGGAGATTTTTTAACCCAAATTATTTCTAAAATTGTATTACTTATTAGTTTACGCATTAGAGCAATAAAAAAAATGCTTGCCTTTTTGGAACTGTGCCAATTCTGTGCCAGGATTACCAGAGTCTGACACCTAATGCTTGGTTACAGATTCATTATAAAATTTATAATTTTTTTTTCTGGAAGCTTCATTTTTTTATTTATTGCTGCGGCACTGACTGTATATTCTACCCACTATCATAAATTACAGTTCTGATTTTCTAGAAATACCAGTTTTTTCCCAAGTTAAGCGACTTTAAATTTACTTGGCCCTCAGGAGTTCTTCTACCTTGAGAAGCATGCTTCAGAAACAGAGTTATCATTTCCCCACCCAGTATGACAATGAGGTCAAAAATTTTGGTGGCCCTTGGGCCCATTCTTTAGCTTGTATCTTACACAGCCAGGTTCAACCCTTTTCAAGATGCAGCTAAATAACACTGATCGATTCTCCTAGGATTGGATTGCTGAATTGCCAGATTGTTAGGGTTGCTAACTTTCCCTACAAAGAATACCAGCCGAGTGCAACGCAATTAAAAATGGGGTGTGATTTGTAGCATGGATAAATGCAGGTTTTATTTGACACCAATGGTTGGTTTATACTAAGGGTCACATAATCAGGGGTCTGATGCAGTTTTGGAATTGAAAAATATGAATGAATGAAAAATGTGAATTGAAAAATGTGGAGAAGTATCTGTCCTTTATTTTCCGGCCTCACTATGGGACTGGATACTAAAAGGACAGCACTATAGGACTGGAAACTAAAAGGGCAGCACTATAGGACTGGACACTAAAAGGGCAGAACTATAGGACTGGACACTAAAAGGGCAGAACTATAGGACTGGACACTAAAAGGATAGCACTATAGGACTGGACACTAAAAGGGCAGAACTATAGGACTGGACACTAAAAAGGGCACATAGGGACTGGGACGCTTGGACTAAGGGCAGAACTATAGGACTGGACATAAAAGGGCTGGACTATAGGACTGGACACTAAGGGCAGCACTATAGGACTGGACACTAAAGGGCAGAACTATAGGACTGGACACTAAAAGGATAGCACTATAGGACTGGACACTAAAAGGACAGCACTATAGGACTGGACACTAAAAGGGCAGCAACTATAGGACTGGACACTAAAAGGCAAGAACTATAGGACTGGACACTGAAAGGATAGCACTTGGACTAGGGACGCACTGGACTGTACTAAAAGGACAGCACTA